>MU774436.1:96549-135382 GCA_026770625.1 Nicotiana glauca
TTATATCTGGGTGATGTTGAAGGAAATGATCCCGAAACGGCAGTGAACGCAGACGCAGTCAAAAGGTACTATGTCTAAGTTTACTTCGATGATGTTCTTGCCGCATTTGAGATGATGAAGGCTTTTGTTCCCGCTACCCAAACACTATCAACCCTTTTTGCAAACCCTTTTGAGCCGGTTACATTTCTTTCGCTACCCTCTTTGGATTCCAAAAGCACCAATCATCCAAAAACCCAAAAAAAAAATGATTCAAGTTCGAACTACGTTCTGACTTGATTCCGAAAGGATACGTAGGCAGCCTCCCTCAGAGGTTCAGTCATACCAAAACAAAAATTCAATTTTCCTCCGAGTTTGAAACTGGGGTAGATATCATAATGTTTCGGCCATGAGCTCACCAAATAATTCCAAAGTTGTAATCCCGTCCACAATTCTTTCTTCCTAAAACCAAGCGCAAGTCCTTCGGATCAATTGCCAAAGGAATGAGAGCTAAGAAAATCATAGATGGAAAGCGGACATTCAAAGAAATAAATGAAAGAGTCTTATCGGTGAAAACCTTTGGGCACCATGAGGCGACGGGAGCAGAGAAACCAAAATGAGAGAGTCCGTTTAGTGAAAACTCGCAAAGAGCACTATCGGGTGATGTTAAGAAGAGAAACGAGAGAGGTCTATCAGCGAAAACCCGCAAAGGGCGCTATTGGCCAATAAAGAGGGTATCTCATCACTAGAAGTCCTGGCAAGGTTCCCTGGTTCGGAAATGCGATTCAATGGATTCGTAAGAAGCCGGAAGCTGGTGCGGGTCGGGCATCCAAGTCCAAGAAGCATGTCATGTCTATTTGAAGTCAGCATGCACCCCAGATAGGTCCTTCTTTTCCCCTGAAAGGGGTGCTTCTATTTTTAATTCATCGTTTCCACTCTCTGTTTGTCTTTCTTTGAATCCCTTTCGGCTTAACCCTAAATTCCGAAACTTGTTAAAAGGAAAAGGTGGCAGGACCGGTTTCACGGATTTTCGTCCGGCAAGAGGCACAGAAGATACCCGGCCTCAGTGGTGTGTAAGTCCAATCTCGACTGATCATGATGTCTGATTATCTCCAGAGTAAAAACGTTGGAAAAGAAAGAAAAAGGCAACGGTTTTGAGGGCAGTATGAGGTGGGAGAAGCAAACTCTTACACGGGCAAATCATCATGAAAAACTAAAGTTTGAGTTTTGCCAAGTTTGAAAGAATTCCTCTCTCTAGATTGGCAAACAACAAAGTTCTCCACGGAAAGGGGACTGCGATCAAGCAATTGAGATGATCAAGGCCACAAAACCAACCCCCGTTTCAAACTAACAAATTGTTCTTTGTTGGAAGTTGAAGCAGGTGTAATCCGGGTGACCATACAAGAGACGGACGCAACCTATAAGAGAAAAACAATGCGCAAGCGCTGGAACAGCTTTGTAACCCAGAGGGAAGTTTCTCCTCCAACTCCTTCATGCGTTGCGTTAAAAAAAAGAGGCAAATCATGGTAGCAAGGAGCTTTTTCTTTCCAAATCCCGGCATAACCCGCGGATCTCCCTGGCATAACCCAAGGAGACTTTTCTTTCCAAATCCCGGCATAACCCGTGGATCTCCCTGGCATAACCCAAGGAGCTTTTTCTTTCCATATCCCGGAATAACCCGTGGATCTCCCTGGCATAACCCAAGGAGCTTTTTTCTTTCCAAATCCCGGCATAACACAAGGAGCCTTTTCTTTCCAAATCCCGGCATAACCCGTGGATCTCCCTGGCATAACCCAAGGAGCTTTTTCTTTCCAAATCCCGGCATAACCCGTGGATCTCCCTGGAATAACCCAAGGAGCTTTTTTTCTTTCCAAATCCCGGCATAACCCGCGGATCTCCCTGGCATAACCCAAGGAGCCTTTTCTTTCCAGATCCCGGCATAACCCGTGGATCTCCCTGGCATAACCCAAGGAGCCTTTTCTTTCCAAATCCCGGCATAACCCGCGGATCTCCCTGGCATAACCCAGGGAGCTTTTTCTCTCAATATCCCGGCATAACCTGTGGATCTCCATGGCATAACCCAAGGAGCTTTTTCTTTCCAAAATTCCGGCATAACCCGTGGATCTCCCTGGCATAACCAAATGAGCTTTTTCTTTCCAAAATCCCGGCATAACCTGTGGATCTCCCTGGCATAACCCAGGGAGATTTTTCTTTCCAAAAATCCCAGCATAACCCGTGGATATCCCTGGCATAACCCAAGGAGCTTTTTCTTTTCCAAAATCCCGGCATAACCCGTGGATCTCCCTGGCATAACCCAAGGAGATTTTTCTTTCCAAGTCTCGGCATAACCCGATGACCATCCCGGCATAACCCGTGGACCCTCAACGGCATAACCCGTTGAAAATTTCGGCATAACCCGATGATTTCTCCCTGGCATAACCCAAGGAGCCTTTTCTTTCCAAGTCTCGGCATAACCCGATGACCATCCCGGCATAACCCGTGGACCCTCAACGGCATAACCCGTTGAACCTTTCGGCATAACCTGATGACTCCCTGGCATAACCCATGGAGCCTTTTCTTTCCAAGTCTCGGTATAACCCGATGACCATCCCGGAATAACCCGATGACTTCCCGGCATAACCCGTGGACCCTTAATGGCATAACCCGTTGAACCTTTCGGCATAACCCTATGACATCCCGGCATAACCCGTGGACCCTTAACGGCATAACCCGTTGAATTTCCTGGCATAACCCAAGGAACCTTTTCTTTCCAAGTCTCGGCATAACCCGATGACATCCCGGCATAACCCGTGGACCCTTAACGGCATAACCCGTTGAACCTCCTGGCATAAACCAAGGAGCCTTTTTCTTTCCAAATCCCGGCATAACCCGTGGATCTCCCTGGCATGACCCAATGAGCTTTTTCTTTTCCAAATCCCGGCATAACCCGCGGATCTCCCTGGCATAACCCAAGGAGCTTTTTCTCTCCAAATCCCGGCATAACCCGTGGATCTCCCTGGCATAACCCAAGGACCCCTTTTCTTTCCAAACCCTGGCATAACCCGCGGATCTCCCTGGCATAACCCAAGGAGCTTTTTCTTCTCCAAATCCCGGCATAACCCGCGGATCTCCCTGGCATAACCCAAGGAGCCTTTTTCTTTCCCAATCCCGGCATAACCCGACTTTTCCCAGCACAACCTGGATCCATTCACAAAGATACTGTCTAGATATGTGTCACAACTAACTCACGAAATTTCCCTAGTCAAAACTGGGGCAGAAAATTTTGTTTGTTTGTTTGTCTTTGATGTCTTAAGAAGGTTCGACCTCGAGGCACATGATTCGATTAGCCTACTGAATGAGTCTCAATCCAGATTGAAGAAAAGAAGAAAAGAACAAAAAGAAAAGCAAAAGAAAGTGAGCTCAAATATGGGAGCAAACAAAAGGGGTGAACTACCCGATATCTGATAGAAGTCGCAAACCCCGCCAATTTTGTTTCGCTCAATGTTGCAGAAATGAACAAGCACCTATAACCTGCGAGCATCAAGATTCAAATCGAATTCTATAGCAAAATCAACCAAGACTCAAGATCAAGTTTTCAAGAGAATTATAGATAGGAGTCTTGTAACTCATAGTTGATTGGCATAGCGATGTTTGGCTACGGCTTTCCTTTTTAGTGTAATAAGGAGGTCAGTAAGCGGTAGCAGCAACATCAACGGCAGTAACAGCAAGGTCACAACTTCATGGTAGTCCCAGCTACCAAAACTTCTCGAACTACATTGACCTGATTCCCTTTTAGCCAGGGATATGTAGGAGGCCTCCCGAAGCAAAGGCTCGGTCAAACTCTTTCAAAATGCTTCACACGGAGTATTCAAACGGGCAAAAATCGCTCGTATCCGCTCATTTATCTTTGCACGAAAACTCTTCGCGTTTCCGGGCAAAGAGGGGCAGCTGTGAGCACGTGATTTTTGCCCTATAAGTGTATTACTCCCAGAAAACCAAAAATAAAATATTTTATTTGTTTTGTATTGATTTTTGTGCTATTTCTCGTATTTATTTGCACTTTTTTGTGTGTTTATTAATAGAAAATACAAAAAATATGTTGCATTTACATCCAGGATTTATTAGGATAAATTAAGTTTTATTTTTACAAAAGAATGAAAATCACAAAATAATACGCTTTACATTTAGCATTTAAAGGTTTAGTTGTGTGATTTATTTTTAATTGATATTTAATTGTGTGTGTTATTTGTTAGTAAAAGTTAATTAGTATTTGTCATAAGTTAATTTGATTTTTAGAATTTTTGTTTCTTAATAAACTAGGAATTAAAAGGAAAAGAAGAGAGATGGAAATCAGGAGAAAATCGGACCAGGCCTACCGCAAACCAACCCAAATTGCACCCTTTACCCGATCCAATTGGCCCAAGCCTCACAGACGCCCCAAACGACGTCGTTCCGTCACGCCCCATCTTGACCGTTGATCTCACTTGATCAATGGTCCAGATCCTCCAACCCTCGCCCATATCCGCTATCCGACCCCGACCCATTACCAAACCGGATCGCCCCATCACTTCTTTTAAATCTGAGCCGTTGGATCCTATCATCCAACGGCCCAGATTAAGAGTTTAATTTCTAATACGTCAAAGACCCCTAAACCCCTTTTACCCGTCTCATTCCCAGACCCCCCCTTTCCATCGTCTCTCAGAGACGAACCAAACATATCCCCAAAACCCTAGTAGCCGCCACCCCTCCCATTCCGTAAACCCGGTGGAAATGATGCCGGTGACCACCAAACTAACACCACGGAACCCCCATCATACCCTGAACCCAAATCCACGAGCCCCTTACCTCGAATCAACCTCCAAATTCTCGAATCTTCAATCGAAGATTCGAGCCAAAACTAAACCTATGCCAAACCACCCCAAATTGATACCTAACACTCCCCTGACCTCCCTCGTAACCAAACCAACACTGGTTTGGTTCGAATCAGACCCAAACCACTCGAACCACAATCTGAGCCCCAAGAACCCTAGAAAACTCGAGCCTGCATTCATGTCCAATTTGAAGATTTTTGTCGCTCAATGGACCTTAGTCAAAGTGTTCTCAGATGAGAACACTCGATTAAGGTCTGTTTGGCCTCAAAAATTTCAAGTCCGAGTTGGTCCAAGTCCGTTCTGATTTCTGAGTTTCCTCTCAAGGTATTTCTACTTTCTTTCTTCTATCTTTATTTATTTGTTTGTTAGTATTTTTATCTTTCTCGATTTTTGTTAATTTTTTTGTTCTTCTCCTTAAGACCTTTTATTTGGTCGTTTGTTGCTTCTGATTGTGTGTCAAATGTGTTTGTTATAGAATACATATTCGCTTCGATTAATATCGTCGAATAATTAGTTTCGCATTTCCCCTGTTTTTGCCCAAGAACTGTGAATCACTGATTTGTGCGTCGATTATTTGTTATTGATTATGTGTTGTAATTGATTAAATGAATATCGTCGATTAGTTGTATATGTTTGTTTTGTTAGAACAATGGACAGTAATTTTGTTAATACTGTCTAAATTTGGTCCGAATCATTGCTTGAATTAAGTTCTGAATTGTTTGTGGCTAAGTTTAGGAATTTGAATTGGTTATAGCTGCAATTTTGATAAAAATCCAGAGCTTAGCTAAGTGGACTGCCAATTGAACCCTCAATGCACCCTTAAACTAATGAATAAACTAATTGAAAGGGCTGTCTATTAGTACAAAATACATCCTGGCAATGACACTAAGTAATGGGAAATCAGAAACCAGCTTTAGTTTAATACTAAAAGCTGCAGTACACATGGGATAGGTTAGTGGAACCTGCTGGACAACAGGGTGTTCCACCAGTTTCTGACTTCAGGAGCTTTTAAAATTAAGTTCCCATACTTAGACAAAAGGAAGTGGGGGGGGAATGAGACGACTGATCAGTCTGAAGTGTTAAACAGGCTGGTAAGAGTTCAGAGTCTGCTGGTTATATAAGAAAGGTTTTTAGAATAGTGGGGGATATTTTTCAATCCCAAATCAGATTTTTTCTAGTCCTTAAGCAAATCAGTTTTGGGGAGCAGTTTTTAGCCTATCAGTTTTCCAGTCTTAGTCTTAAGTTTTCTTCCAGCCTGGATCAGATTTTCTAGTCCTGGAACAATTTCTCTTTTCCAGTCTTAGAGAGTTTTTTCCAGTCTTTGATCAGTCCAGTCTTTGAAATCAGATTTCCAATCTTTGAGAGCCCTTTTCCATCCTTAGAAAATCAGAGAGAACTTCAGAAAATAGTGAGTTGCAAACTAGTCTCATAAACCTTAGAGATTAGTGCATTTGAATTAGAAGTTCGAGACTTATCCCCATAGTTTCAATCTGTTTCTTTTTCCTCTAAGTTTCCCAAAGTCGGGCATTCGTTTACTTTGCATCTGTTCCTCTGTTACTTTGATTTAAATTGAGGACTGGAATTTCTGGGTTTCCAAACTGTTGGTTGTAGTTGAGTCTTTCCCGAAGTTGCTACTAAGTTCCTTAAGTTTCTCCGTTTGGAAAACTACTCCTGGAATCTTCCGACACTGTTTGATACTGTTTTATCATTGCTACTGCTGGGCCTGTTGTTTGTTTGCTGTGTTTGGGCTGCTACTGATCTCTCCCTCTTTCATTTCTGTTTGTCCAATTCCAGGTACACAGTTTCGAACTCATGCTGGTATAGACTTGAATTGAAGTTTGAAATAAGAATGCTTATTGGGTTTACGTGCCTGGATCGCTGCCTGTTTATTTCATAATTAGATTAATTTTGTTATGTACATTTGTTAGTTGTAAGGTATATTTGTATAACTTAGACTGTTGTATGTTTCGATTTAAATCACGGACTGTAAAACTGAGTTGATGTTTCTCGATAGCATGTAAATTCTGTCAACATTAGTACTAACTTAATTTTTTAGTTCAAAGCTTGCGTTAATTAAGGTTTAGATAAAAACGGTGAGTTCCAAGTAGATAGCTTCATATCCAATAATGAATCATTAGAATTAGCTTTGTAACTTAGTAATTAGTCTCCTTATTAGTTTGTAGCCTTTCACTAATCAATTGTCCTAATTTAATAAGTCACGCGCGAATAAATGTTTTCAATCTAGTTTTGGCAAGAGAAGTTGAGATGTATATATAAAATCAGAAGATAGAAAAAATGCTCGCCTTCTATTAAAAAGGTTTTCATTTGAATCAAATGCCTTTTCGATTAATTGGTAGAGAGTTAGTTTAAATCGGAATCACCTCATGCATTATCGCTTCCATAGAGTAATTAGAAATAATTTCGAACGGACATTTTGTTTTACATGAATAAAAAATGTTGTTGATCTTCGATAACCGTCCTACTCGGTATAAGTTAAATTAATGACCCAGGCACACGTTTGACTTGCATATTCGTTAGGGCCTGGGTCCAGGTTGAGATTAGATCCGTTCTGTTTAAAGTTTTAAATGTATAGTTTTTAATTTAATGAAAGCGGTTTAAAATTGATTAAAAGCACATAGGTTATAACATGTATTAAAATCAGATATTTTGGCCATTTATAATAGTTTAAGCGACCGTGATATAACCACGGGATCCGAGGGTGCCTAACACCTTCCCTCGGGTTAACAGAATTCCTTACTTAGAATTTCTGGTTCGTAGACTTCATTTGGAAAGTCGAAATTTCCTCGATTTGGGATTTAAATAAATCGGTGACTTGGGACACCATAATTTATTCCAAGTGGCGACTCTGAAATAAACAAAATAATCCCATTTCGAATATTGTCACTTTAAATGGAAAAACTCCTTTGCGTCTACCCCCTCGGGGTAAGGGCACGCCAAAAGGAGGTGTGACAGTCGGTTAACCTCTTTTTAAGATTTTGGAGTATGGTTTTGTTGGCCGATTGTGCTTGTCCGTTCCCACTAGGGTGGTAGGGTGTTGATGGGATCCCTTTGATCTTATGGTCTTTGAGAAACTTTCTTACTTTGCTGCCAATGAATTGCTTCCCGTTGTCACATATTATCTCGGCTAGTACTCCGAACTGACATACGATGTGGTCCTAAATAAAATCGATGACTTCTTTTTCTCTGACCTTCTCATATGCTTGGTCTTCCACCAACTTAGAAAAATTTTTAGTCATAAATAATATTAATTGAATCTTACCGGGTGCCCATAGAAGGGGGCCAACGATGTCCATTCCCCACTTCATGAATGACCATGGTGACAAAACCGAATGCAACAGCTCCCCGGGTTGATGAATTCTCAGAGTATCTCTTTGACATTAGTCATATTTTTGTATGAACTCCTTTGTGTCATTTTTCGCATCGATCCAGTAGTAGCCGACTCTTATTACTTTTTGAACTAATGATTCGATGCATGGATGATTTCTGTAGGCGCCTTCGTGGATTTCCTTCAGAATGTAATCGGTGTCTCCTGGCCTTAGACATATCGCGAGCGGGACATCGAATGTTCGTCTGAATAGAGATCCGTCTTCGGACAAACTAAACTAGGCTGCTTTCGTACGCAGTGCCCTCGATTCTTTTGGATTCGGGGGCAGCTTTCCAGTCTTTAGATATTCTATATATTTGTTTCTCCAGTCCCAAGTAGTGATCGTAGAATTTATCTCGACATGGCCTTCTTCCATTACCAATCTCATGAGTTGTACGACCGCGCCCAAGTTGACTCATCGTCCTCGACCCCCGACCCTAGGTTAGCAAGGGCATCGGTCTCACTATTTTGATCCCGAGGCACGTGTTGGAGAGTCCACTCCTTGAATCGATGTAATGTTACCTGCAACTTATCCATGTACCTTTGCATTGGTTCCTCCCTGACCTCGAACGTCCCATTAACTTGGTTCACCACGAGGAGGGAGTCACACTTAGCTTCGATTACCTCCGCACCCAAGCTTTTGGCCAGTTCGATACCGGCAATCATGTCCTCATATTCGGCCTCATTGTTAGTCAATTTTACAGTGCTAATAGATTGTCTAACTACATTGCCTGTTGGTGGCTTCAATACAATGCCAAGTCCGGACCCTTTTACGTTTGAGGTGCCGTCCGTAAACAGGGTTCGGATCCCTGAATAGGTCCCTGAGTTAAACAATAATTCTCTTTCGACCTCGGGTATTAGGGCCGGCATAATGTCGGCCACAAAATCTGCCAAAATTTAAGATTTAATGGAGGTCCGCGGCCGATATTCAATATTGTACCCACTGATTTCCATGGCCCATTTGGCAACATGTCCCTGAGAGCCCGAGCTTATGCATAACATTCCTCAATGGGTAAATAGTCATAACACATATGGGGTGACATTTGAAGTATGGTTTTAGCTTCCTATAGGCGCTTAGCGAAGCGAGCGCCAGCTTTTCTAGGTGAGGGTACCTAGTTTCAGTCTTGCAAAGTGTACTACTAACACAGTAGATTGGGAATTGCATACCTTTCGCTTCTCGAACTAGGACTCCATTTACCGCTATCTCCGATATTGCCAAGTACAAGTATTGTTGTTGGCCTGTCTTTGGCGTATGAAGCAGCGGTGGGCTCTATAGATACCGCTTGAGTTTCTCTACGGACCGTTCGCACTCCAGGGTCCATGAGAAGTTATTTTTCTTCTTATATAGTAAGAAAAATCGGTGACTCTTATCGGAGGACCTCGATATGAATTGTCTCAGGGAGGCTATGCATCCAGTTAATATTTGCACAACCTTTACGTTGTCCATAATCGTGATATCTTCGATGGATTTGCTTGTCAGGGTTGATCTCTATTCTTTGATTGGACACCATAAATTCGAGGAATTTACCTGATCTAACTCCAAATGCACATTTCTCCGGGTTCAACTTCATATTGTATTTCTTCAATATGTTGAATGTTTCAAATGGCCATTTGATCGCAAGGACATAACCAACATATCGTCAATGTAAACCTTCATTACTTTTCCTATTTGTTCCTCGAACATCCGATTTACTAGGCGTTGGTAAGTGGCACCAGTATTTTTTTAATCCTAATGGCATCACGTTATAGTAGTATGTGCCGTATTTGGTGATGAAGAAGGTTTTTTCCTAGTCGCATGGGTTTATTTGTATTTAGGTACCCGAAGTAGTTATCAACAAAATTGAGGATCTCGTGGCTGTCCATGGCATCGATCATGCGATCAATGTTGGGCAAATGGAAGGAGTCCTTGGGACATGCCTTATTCAAATCCTTATAGTCTACACACATCCTTAATTTGTTCCCTTTTTTAGGGACTACCACTTCGTTTGCTAACCAATCCAGGTATTTAATCTCCCGAATGGACCGCATTTTAAAGAATTTAGATACCTCGTCCTTGATAAAAGCATGCTTGACCTTGGATGAGGGTCTCCTCTTCTGCTTGACCGGGTGAAACTTCGGGTCCAGTCTTAGCTTGTGAATGGTTATTTTCGGCGGGATCCCGATCATATCGAGGTGGGACCAAGCGAAACAATCTTCTTAGTTATAAGAAACTAAATGAGTTTTTTCCTGAGCTCGAAGCTTAACCTCGTGCCCAGGTATACCTTTCAATCGGGCGAGTGTTCACTTAGTACGAGTTGCTCTAGTTTCTCAATAGTTGATTTGGTAGTGTCGGAATCATCAGGGGCTGTGAAGGATCTGGGAACTCCGTAGTCGTCGTCCTCGTCTACCCCTTGTTCTTTGGATCTTGTCGAGGCTGGTATCAGTGATTGCTATTTGGCCTCGTCTTTGACCATCCGATTCAAGTCTCTCGATGTCAAAAGTGTGGATGTCGAGATCACCTCATCGACCGCAAACATCTCCTTGGCGGCGGTTGTTCCCTATAAAATGTTTTGACTCCTCCAGGTGTTAGGAATTTTAGCACCTGGTGCATTGTCGAGGGTACTGCTCTTATGTTGTTAATCCATAGCCTCCTAAACAAAGTGTTGTATCTAATATCCCATTAGATTACATTGAACTTGGCTTCTTGCACGGTTCCGACGATGTTCATCGGTAACGTTATTTCCCCTTTAGTGGTATCACATGCCATGTTAAACCCATTTAGGACTAGGACTGAAGGTACGATCTGGTCTTGTAGGCCGGTTGTTCTACAACCCTTGATCTGATGGTGTTGGCTGAGCTACCTAGATCAATTAAAACATGCTTAATTCGATATTTACTTTACAAGTACCAATATTACCAGTGCATCACTTTGGGGATGTACAATTCCCTCAACATCTTCGTCATTGAAAGACAAGGTTCCTTCTGGTACGTGATCCCGAGTCCATTTTTCCCTTGTGATGGATACTTTGGTGCGCTTCAACATTGGCCCTTGGGAATGTCGACCCCACCGATGATCATGCTAATGACGTGCTGAGGTTAATCCTAATCGGTCTGCTTATTGGAATCTCTATTCTTGAAGTGGTTCTTGGCCTGATCACTCAGGAACTCTCGGATATGCCCATTGTTGAACAACCCAGCCACCTCTTCTCTTAATTGTCAGCAATCTTCTATTCTGTGGCCATGAGTGCCGTGATATTTGCATATTAGGTTGGGTTCCCTTTGGGATGGATCGGACTGTAAAGGTCTAGGCCATTTGGTATCTTTGATACGTCCGATGGAGGATACAATAGCGACGACTTCGACGTTGAAGTTGTACTTTGATAATCTCAGTGCATCTTTAGGCCCGACAGGCCTGTTGAAGCTGTTTTTGCTCATGAGTCCCTAGTTGCTCTGACCTCGATCACTTCTCTTTTCATTTCTTATAGAGTTCCGCCCGGACCCACTACTTCTTCGGTCTCCATTGTATGGATGATACCTGTACTTGTTTAATCTCGGTTCACGATCGATGTCTCTTTTGACTCTATCGATGGTTCTGACGGGATACACGGACCAGTAAGGGGACTCAAGCTGATCATCTTTGATCCTGATTTTCGATTGATACCGATTGTGGATATCGGCTAAAGTGATAGCCGGATATTGTACCAAGTTTTGTTTTAATTGCTGTGAAGACAACGAGCTCGAATGTTGAGTCCTTGGGCAGAAGCCTGAACTGCCTAATCATCAGTGACCGGTGGTAGGTCCAACCGTTCCGTTTGAAACCGGGACATGAATTCTCTGAGCATCTCATTATTCTTTTGTTTTACTTTGGAAAGGTCTGACTTCCTGATCTTGACCTTAATAGTGCCGACATGTGCTTTTATGA
The DNA here is from genome assembly GCA_026770625.1 of Nicotiana glauca. Classification (NCBI taxonomy): domain Eukaryota; kingdom Viridiplantae; phylum Streptophyta; class Magnoliopsida; order Solanales; family Solanaceae; genus Nicotiana; species Nicotiana glauca. The sequence continues at coordinate 108,683 of MU774436.1, forward strand.
AGTAATATGCAAGTATAGCAAACGAGTCAATAGAATTATGAGGTAAGTTGTGATACCATATTATATCTCCCTTTGATAGGGTCTCCCCGAACTTTTTCAACAAGACAAACTCTATCTCATCATCCTCTAAGTCGTTCCCATTGATGGCATGTGTGTAGAAGGTTACATGCTCATTTGGTTCGGTCGTTCCGTTGTACTTAGGAATCTCGGGCATGTGGAACTTCTTACGGATTGGCTTTGGAGCTGCACTCAGAGAAAAAGGTTTTTGTACGAACTTCTTGGAATCAAGGCCTTTCAATATCGGCGGCACTCCTGGGATTTGGTCGACCCTGGAATTGTAGGTTTCCATCTTTTTGTCATTAGATTCGATTTTCTTCTCCCCTGATTCTACCGTAGTTTCTCGAGCATCATTATGATCTCGGGATTAGTCCCCGATTTGTTTTCATTCGACCTTTTTGTGACTGGTTCATCCCTGCAGATGAATTCCCGAGATGGATCGGGTTCAATTCTGCTCGGTGCACGACTTTGGTTCTATAATTGGGCTATCATCACCCGCTGAGCCTGCAATATTTCGCAGACCATCCTTAAATTGATCCAGTCTCCTCCAATATTTTGTGTATTTTGAGATGCCAATCGGGCTCCACCACGGATGCTATTCTAGGGTCGGTAGGCATATTTCTATGGATAGCCACATGCGAGTTAGCATCAATCGGGTTTGCGACCGGAATTCCAATGGGATCGACTGGCGTTACCCTATCACTGGGCACTATGTTGTTATTTTCACCGTGATGGTCGAACTTATTGTCAATATGTAGGGGTGCTGATTGTGAGTTTGACATTTTTAGCTTTAACCTGAAATTAGAGGACTTCAAAGAACAAGTGTAAATTAGTGTGTGTTATGAAAATCTATATGAAATAACCACTATTATCCTTAGCCCCATGGTGAGCGCCAAACTGTTTGCCCTTAAAATCAGATAACAATTGAATTTGTAAGTGATTTTAAGGATATGCAGATTAACTTGACACAAAATGATAAATTAAGTTGCAATTAAAATAAACAATAATAAAATAAATCAAACCATACGAATATAATGATTACAGTCTTGGAAGGTCAGTCACACTCAAATTGGATGCACTTCAATCAGTATCAAGATATAGAAGAATAAGAGCTTAAAGAGAGAAATAATAATGAATTGCTTTGGAATATATGTTACCATGCGTCAATTGAATTATTAGACCCTCTTTATATAGCAGAGGAGTCCTACTTTAGGTACAATTCTATAAAAGGTAAAATATCTCTTGATTTGCCGATTGTCGGTTCCATATTGATACGTGCCGAGATTCTCGCCGTAATATCCGACCGGTCACAGATATTTTGGTCTTCTGTTGGCTATGTTATCAATGTTTCTTCAAGCTCGTTCAAATTTTCGCTTATACACCCTTGTCACGTGAAATTGTAAGGGGTTGTTTGGTATGAGGAATAAGGGATAATTAATTCCACACTAAATTTTAAATGTGTTCGTTCCTAAAATCATGGTATAACTAATCCCGAGATTAGTTATCCCTGGATTGTAGTGATCTTTATCTTCATGGGAGGGTGGAATAACAATCCCGGATAACTAATCTCAAGATAATTAATCTTGGAATCTCTTGTTCCCCAACTAACGACCCCCAAGGGTCTATGTAAGAAGTCACTTACAAAGTTAAAAGCATGTAGAAAAAATTAACTTAAATAATATATATATATATATAGAATATGTTGTATAATATGTGTATAATCATATATAATTATTATACAACCAATTAAGAAAAGTAAATAATAAATCTGACTGACTTTTTACGGAGAGAATCCAAAAAGAAGTACTTAACAAGTTGAAGGAGAATTAAGTATTACACCGTCTTAAAACACACATGTATGCTAATTGCTTTCTTTAGACCAAGTTGTGCCATACGAACCCATTTAGCTACATGTGCCGTAGCCTATGGAGTGTGTCTTCAAGGTCAAGTGATGAACTCCCTTGTCAACAGGTGCTTGTGCTCGTGGATTGGGGGTGGGGTTTGGGGGAGGGGGTGGGGGGCTTTGTACGAAAGGCCATTAATTGGACGGTTGTTAGATGTAATAGAGTTCTCTATATAATGCAGTGGAAGCAAAGGCTTTTAAGAGAACACAAAGGTAGAACAAGGTGGCCAAAACTAGAAGAACTTAATTTATTTTGCAAGGAAGAAGTACAAAAGCATGGCTTCTAAACCTGGCATTCTCACTGATTGGCCATGGACATTTCTTGGAAACTTCAAGGTAATCTTTCTTGAATTCCCCGACTATTTTTTTCCCGTTATTCTTTTGCCGTCAATACGTCATATGTTTAAATTACGTATATTGAGGAAGAGGCGGATGCAGAAAATTAACTAGATAAGTACAAATAATAGAATCTCAACCGAATAAATCAAATAAAATATCGTAGAATTTCAAACTTGAATCCATAAAGTTCAAATTCTGATTTTTGTCAAAGTAGCTTAACAACTTGCTTCTCTTCTTTCTTCTTCTGTTGATGGAAATACCCTATTCCTTTAATGCATCATATGTCAACGACATTGCAATGAGTTTTTCCAGTCCAACATAACGAGAAGATTTTATATATATATATAAAAATATATATATATATATATAATTGTTTGTGCTTTGCCTATTCTTTTCTGTATCATTTCTTTGAAAAAATTGTTCATACGGGAGCTACCTAGAGAGATGTACGGTTGGCCAAAAGAGAAAAAAGGTATTCACGAGCCTCCTCATCTTTAATAAATACGAATGTTTCATGCTAAATATTGAACAATAAAAATATCCCAGAATATTAAACGTTAATGCCTAAAAACGTAAAGCAATTCAAATATTGTGGAGTCCAAGTCAACATGACATGCTTAGAGTCAAATCTGTAAAGGAAACTTATTCGTTCTTTCATTATTTGAATGGAAATCAAATTCTATATTATTATTTATAGTGCTATACTATAAATATTATAAAATCAAAAAGTTGATTGTGGAACCAAAACAAGCCAAATATTAGACATCTTTCAATTCTTCTCTGTAGAACCGAGTCTAAAAATCACCACAAATATTACTGTTTACGCCTCAGATCATTAAAGTTAATTCTCTTTTTTGTCTTCGGCAAGTTATTCACTAATTGAATCTTGATTAAACGGTATGTGGTCAAACATGCCTTTAACTTTTTACTTTTCATCCTTTAAATCTTTCAGGAATAAAGTAATCCGAATAAACATTTTAAATATTTTCTTTTTCTTTCTTGTATATTCTTATTGAAGGTGTGTCTACGTCGGCCACGATTAGATTTTGCCATTTTGGAGACATGGACTTTATTTGTGGAAATTCTAAGTAAATATATTAGATGTTTTACTATTTTTGTAGTTAACGCCAGTTTTTTATTTTCCCGTTTCGTGTTAAAAGATTAGACGAAAGTTTGCACTTCTTTTTGCCTGCTGTATTTTTTATTTTTCCTTAACGTAACTTTGCTCCAATAATATTAAGTTTTTGTATAGTTTATTTTTCACTTCATAATTCAAACAAGTGTTTTATAAAAAATATGTATGTGAAAATATGTCTTTTTTTCTTTTACAAACTTGTGATGATTAACACGAACGAAAAGAATTCCGAAATATTGTTATATTTTGGCGCCACTACTGTTGTCATATTTTGATGAATTTATTAGAAAAAATAGAGTTTGGATTTGACTCGTGAGATTGAAATAAAGCGCACCGCATGGAATTAGAATATTTATGTGGTTCGGAATCTATAATTTTCAAATATAAGATTTGTAATAAATAATATAGTTGTTATTTATTATATCTTAATCTAAACAAATATGACTCCCATATATTATTATTATTATTATTATTATTATTATTATTATTATTATTATTATTGTTGTTGTTATTATTATCATCATTATTATTATTATTATTATTATTATTATTATTATTATTATTATTATTATTATTATTCTGAATATTATCTATTCCATAAGTGTTTATTGCATTCGTGAAGTGATTTTAAATCTTTTAACATAATTCTCTAAATGCTCGGTTCCATTCTGTCTTTAGACTGTGTCAAAACTTTATTAATGAGTAGGTATCGATAATATATATCCCTTTTTAAAGAATATATAGATTATTGAACTTTAAAATACATATTCAGTAATAAATGACTTTAAAATATTTACCACAACAAAAAGTTTATTATTTTTGGTATGCGTTTTGTAATATTTGACACACGATATTTTATAGCAATAACTTTTGTACAATATGATTTCTTCCGTATAATAAAACAATTGTTTTTGAATGTGGCACTACAAAATCCAATATTTTTAGACATAAAAATATGTAATAATTGAAACGGAATAACGTCCAATCCAAAAAGTAAAAAGAAGGGTTATGGAAGGCATGACAGAAAGTTCAATGCTTAACAGATAGGACTTTAGTATACCTAAATGCTTGATTAAAGTAAAGTGTTGCTTCACAAACAATAGTAAATAATATTATATTTTTAAGCGAGTTTACAGATTTAATCACGTAACGTTGTGATTCTAAAATATTTAATTAATTTCATTTTGTCATCCTATATTATGTCAAAAATGTTGTTAATGACTTGGTTCAAATTATATATTAGATAATATTTATTTTAAGGAATTGATTATTACCTTCGTACTTTGTACATATTCAACAGTGTAAACAATCAAAAGTTTTTTATTTTTACTATATATTTCTCGTGCAACTTATGGACATAGAGACTAGTACTATATTAAAAGCACGAAAGCACGAATGCCCTTAGCGAAATGTTATTCGCTTTTTTTACCTTTTTAAAAATAGATTTCACAATGGATAAAATTATAATTATAATTTAATTATTTTCTTAATATTTAGAACTTTAAATTAATTAATTTTTTCCTTAATAGAACTATGTAAAAATTCCTAATATTTAGGAATATAATATTGAGTTAGATTTTACTTAGATAGTTTTTCTGTATTTAATGTAACTATTTTCCTTACATATAACCCTTCCATATTTCCAAGTTTTTACCCGTCCAAGTTTTTACACGTTAGGAATTGTAATGAATTGCAATGTTTTTGTCTTCGTGCATGTTTTCAAATTCTAACTCCTTGTCCATTTCTTTTTTGGATCATGTGAGTCGCAAAAAATCTAATTTTTCATTTGTAGACAAAGTGTTTAAGGTGACTTATACATTTTTTATACTTAATATAAGCACTTTAATTAATAATGATAGATAATACATGGACGTCATCCTATATATTAAATATCGTTGTTATTAATTATTTTATTTAAAATTCAAAAATTAAGTGAAAGTTTTATTATAACGAGAACTCTTAATATTTAGATTCAAAATTAAATAATATTTTAATTCATATTACTTATTTTTTTCACTTGAATTGCATAAAATAATTATAACTCCTTAGTTTAATTCATGTTCAAAGAAGAAAAATCAAAAATTTAATTTCACATTACTATATTGTCAATTCAAACGAGAGAAATGAGTTTGAATATAATGATAAACAAGTAAAAAAAATGATAAAGTCCTCAAAGAATGTAAGAACTATTTATTACTAAAATTGATAATATCAGTCCGTGTTCCTTCTATATTCAGTGATATTTTAGGTTCTCAAACTTTGTATGTTTTGCTTATTAAATATGTAAGACTATTAAAGCTCTAGATGTTACTAACATTAGTGCTAAAAATATTTCAAATTCATAATTATATTACTTAATAACCAAAAACACAAAAGCGATATTGAATTTTTTAAAGAAAAAAAACATTGTTTTGAAACATTTGAAGAAATACTTGAGGAAAAAGTATGTGTTGTATATTAAGATGAAGCAAGGAAAAATATAAAAATTATATTAAAATATAATTTTTGGAAGTTAATTTTTCAATTAGTCTTCACTTTTACGCGCCTAAAGGAGAGAGTATATATTTTTTAGAGAGTATATATCTTTAACACATCAACGACGTCCAGAGTGGATCAATTATCAAATAGCCAACTTTAGAGGGTAGCTAAGACTACAAATTGTTCAGGATTTTTTTTAAACATACGCTCCATATTTTATGCTAAGTAGCATAGTCCTGTTAGAATCCATATAATAAGTAACTTCATTACAATCTTAACCTCCTACATATATATATATATATATATATATATATATATATATATATATATATATATATGGTTATGTGCCTGGATAGAAAAAGAAAGCTCACTCCAAAACGCAAAAGAGTTAATAAAAAATATAGCGATTGAATAATACCTTTTTGCGATAACACTTTAATATTTTGTTAGATTTATTTATAACTCAAATACAAATTTTAATATAATATTTATGTAACTTTTAAATTTTATATTCATCGACGTAAGGTACATGCGCAACACACGTATCCTAAAACTAGTATTTATTAAATGTGACAAGTTCCAGGAAAACATTGGACTATTTTCTTAGTACGATAAGTACGTAGCTAGTGTTTTATAGAGTTAATTCTACAAAATAATTAGGTCCGTTTTGGTATTAGTACTGGCAACTCATTATCTTTTTTTTTTTTTTTTTCCTTTATGTGGCCTTTATGTTTTTGTTTTAGTCATTAATATATTATAGCAAGGATTCTGCTAACATTTTTACAATATTGATTTGTTTGGGATGAAGTACTTGGTTCTGGCACCATTTGTGGGTCACAGCATATACACATATTTTATGAGCAAAGATGAAAGGCAGAGGGACATTATATACATAATCATACTCCCACTTCTACTATCGAGAGTGATTCACAACCAGATATGGATATCTTTATCTCGTTACAGGACTGCTAAGGGTAATAATCGTATTGTCGATAAAAGCATAGAATTTGATCAAGTTGACAGAGAAAGCAACTGGTATGTCATTTCCTATCCTTACTCCATAATACATTAGTAAATAGTAGTAAGTGACTTCTAGCTAAAAGGAAAAAAATGACTTCTTTCACTTGTTAAGGTCAGGTGTTAATTTTATTGTAATTATTTTAACTTTTAACTTCACGTTACTTGCTTCACTAACACTAAGATATTATTATACCATTAAAGGATGTGGTTGATTTGTAAGTACTTCTCAATTCTCAAGTAAAGGTCTTGGGTTGAGCCTCGAGAATGGTGTTGCCTTTGGTAGGGAGCGTGTTACCCTCCAAAGTAAAAATTTACGGTGCAAAATGCAGATTAATCCAGCTTCTACGTGGACCAAACATTTGGTTTTAAAAAATAATTATTAATCTTTAGTACTCAAAGATTTTAAGAATCACCGATTCACTTATATTGTTATTTATCTTTAGTATATGCTGAAAAATAATTCAAAGTTATAATAGGAAACCTAAATTGTAGATAATTTTGAGATCTTTGAGTTTACAAGTGCACTATTTTTTCTTCAAATGGTATCAGAGTCTCTAAGATCTTGGTTTAAATTCAAGTAGCTTCCGCTACCAGGGGCCGGTACCGCCAACATGTACTGCCCGCTGGACCAATGACACAAGCATATGAAAAACAGTCGTGCTGAGAAGGTTTGAGCAAAAAAGATTGTAAGTTTACATAAATAAAATATAGCGCAAAAGGAATAAACTCTTCTCTAAACCTTTTCTAAAATTGGCATTTGTGGTGCAATATTTGGATTTCCTAAAGCTTTGGAAAGGTCTAGTCATAATATAAGTTTTATTTTGGTAAGAGTCATAATATAAGCTTTACCTTACACAATTAAATTTGGCCTCGCGCATACCTAAACCTTGTACTCTATTGAGTGCTTCTTAATTTTTAAGGAGAGGCCTTGAGTTGAGCCCACTGAATGATGTTGCCTTTGTTAGGGAGCATGTTATTCTCTCAAGTGGAATTTTAGGTGCGAGTCTAAATTAGTCGAGCTCCAAAGTGGATACCGGATATTTGAATAAAAGAAAATCATTATTAATCTTTAGTACTCGAAGATTTTAAGAATCACCAGGGCTTATATTATTATTTAAAGTTATAGGAAAAACCTCAATTGTAGATAATTTTGAGATCTTTGAGTTTACGAGTGTACTATTCTTTCTTTAAATTTGTATCAAGAGTCTCTAAGATCTTGGTAGATATTCAAGTAGCTTTCACCACTAGCAGCCGGTACCGCCAATATGTGCTGCCCGCCGGCCCAATGACATAAGCATGAAAAACAATCATATTGACTGATTGAGCAAAAAAAAAATTGTATGTTTATGTAGGTGCAAGCAAATATAGCACAAGAAGGAAAACTCATCTGTAAAAGTTGAAGAGGAGAAAAAATAATAATTATTGGAAGTTGTCATTTACGGTGCAATATTTAGATTTCCTAAAGCTTTGGAATGGTTTAGTCATAATATAAGTTTTTATTTTGGTGAGAGTCATAACATAAGCTTTTACCAAACATAATTATTAATTTTGGCCTCGCTAGGCGCATACCTAAACCTTGTACTGTTGTACATCCATTTATTGAGTTCTTGGACTCTTTAACTAAAAGAGAGATCCAATAAAAGGTAAGCAAATACAAATTTAATTGTACATGACATTACTGATATAAGGTTGAATATATGATTTTGTAGGGATGATCAGATCATATTTAATGGACTGATATACTATATCGGATACCTGTTGCTGGAACAAGCTCATCACTTGCCTTTGTGGAGGACTAATGGCATTATTATTATTGTCTTGCTTCATATTGGTCCTGTCGAGTTTCTCTATTATTGGCTTCATAGAGCTCTTCACCACCATTTTCTCTACTCTCGTTATCATTCGCATCACCACTCCTCCATTGTTACTGAGCCCATCACTTGTAAGTAACGTTGTCCTAGATCTCAAAACCGTTTTACTACATAGGAGTATCATTTTTTAAAATATTTATGAGGACTTATTTTTTTTGGCAGCTGTAATTCATCCGTTTGCTGAGCACATATCATATTTCATGCTCTTTGCTATACCATTACTCACCATTACACTCACTGGAACTGCTTCTATAACTGCATTTGGTGCGTACATCACCTACATTGATTTCATGAACAACATGGGGCACTGCAACTTTGAGCTCATTCCTAAGTGGATATTCTCTATGTTTCCCCCTCTCAAGTACTTGATGTATACGCCCTCGTGAGTCTTCTTGCCCTATATTTCAACGAGCTTAATTTAACGCAAAATATTTATACGATTAGGTCACTTAATTATAAGGCAAGTAACTGAAAATTTTATGGAAAAGAAAGTCTTCTTTTGAATGTAAAATTCCTATAGATTATTAAGCACGTTAGTGACCATGTAAAGATTTTGTTTGTTCTTTTGCCACTAAGATCATTTGTGTTGATGGCACAGGTACCACTCACTACATCACACTCAATTTAGGACAAATTATTCACTTTTCATGCCAATGTATGACTATATTTATGATACACTGGACAAGTCATCAGATACATTGTACGAAAAGTCACTTGAGAGAGAAGTTGAATTGCCTGATGTGGTGCACCTTACACATCTAACAACCCCTGAATCCATTTACCATCTTCGTCTAGGGTTAGCATCCTTGGCCTCGAAGCCTCAGTCCTCTAAATGGTATTTCTGGTTAATGTGGCCTGTCACACTGTGGTCGATAATGATCACATGGATTTATGGTCACACGTTTGTTGTCGAAAGAAATTTGTTCAAGAATCTCAAATTACAAACTTGGGCTATCCCAAAGTATCGCATACAAGTAAGTAATCAGTATTATTCAAGATTGTTTTCATATTTACTTTGGATCCAGCGATTATTTATCCTGATTCTTGATTTTGTTGCAGTACTTTATGAAATGGCAAAGAGAGGCTATTAACAATTTGATTGAGCAAGCAATCATGGAAGCAGATCAGAAAGGCATAAAAGTATTGAGCCTTGGACTCTTAAATCAGGTAAGTCAAAAATATATTGGAGAATTATATGATTCTTCTTCAATGTGTGATTTTCTTGCATACATCTAGCAAAACGTTTGTTAGCTATTACAAACATCGACTAATATTAGGGGAAAAAAGAATTGAAAAGAATTCTCCTCTCACCCTATATCCAATGTTTGTTGGCTGAACCAAAGAGAATCTCAGTTGTACTAGTTAAATAAATGTAACTTTCCAGGAAGAGCAGCTGAATAATAGTGGTGAACTTTACATAAGAAGGAATCCGCAGCTGAAAGTAAAGGTGGTAGATGGAAGTAGCCTAGCTGTTGCTGTGGTCATAAATTCCATTCCTAAAGGAACTTCCCAAGTTGTCCTTCGAGGCCGTTTGTCCAAAGTTGCTTACTCCATTGCCTTAGCTTTGTGCCAAGGAGGAATTCAGGTATATTTGATCACTATTAATCTCCTCCACAATATTCGTTTTCCTTTTTCTCATTTTGAATGTAATTTTTGTATATATAGGTTGTCACGTTAGACGAAGAAGAGTACAAGAGACTTAAAACAAAGCTAACCCCCGAGGCTGCAACTAAGTTAGTCCTGTCGAAATCCTATAATGTTTCAAAGGTACGTATAAACAAAAGTACATCAAAAAGTATACAGTCCTGAATCTTGATAGTTCATAACAATCAAAAGAGGTTCTTGAATTATGCTGCAGACATGGCTAGTAGGGGATGGATTGAGTGAAGATGAACAATTGAAAGCACCAAAAGGAACATTATTCATTCCTTATTCACAATTCCCACCAAGTAAAGCTCGAAAGGATTGCTTCTACTTCAGCACACCAGCTATGATTACTCCAAAACATCTTGAAAATGTAGACTCTTGTGAGGTTAGAAACGGTTATCTAGTATCCTTTATTTTTCTTTATTTTTCTAATCGTCTTACATATCATAGTAAAAGAAATTGATCACGACTGAATTTTTCATAATTTTAGAATTGGCTGCCAAGAAGAGTGATGAGTGCGTGGAGAATAGCTGGGATTTTGCACGCCTTGGAAGGTTGGAAAGAGCACGAGTGTGGCAACATGATGTTTGATATTGACAAAGTATGGAAAGCTAGTCTCGATCATGGTTTTTGCCCATTAACATTGGCTTCTGCTATTGAATCCAACAACTAGAAATATAAGCTGTTTTTGATATATGATCATATCCTGGATCCGTGGTCAAGTATATCAGCCATTTGCATTAGCTCTGTATGCGTTATATAAGATGTAATATGAACAAATTTTGGAGCATGAATGATGACTTCTATTGATTGACAACCCTTTTGTTAATCTCCCTTTTCTTTCCCATTAACTTTATTTTCTTCCATTCTTCATTGGATTTCCAGGTTTCCTTTGTGAATTGAGAACTCCCAATTAATAACAAATTTGTTACAAATGGTATCAGCACCTCTTTTAGAGAGCCTCCACTATTTTGTTTTGTGATTCACAAAGTTCGTATAAAAGAAAAAATAGGGAATTCTTAAATGCGCCGGAGCAAATACTAAAAATTACTCTGTTCCATGCAAAAATGCACACCACAGTATGGTCTTCGAAATTTCTCTCTGTGCTCTGACCATTGTTATTGATTGTAACATTCAGCTAGTGATTGTCTCGTCAAACAAAGTGTTTGCCATGTGCGGTTTTGGATTTGATGATTGACAAAGGAACACATACATGAACCAGGTCCATGAACAATGTACACAGGCTACGGTTAGATTCAAATAAAAGGCATGTACGTGCAAGAAATAAGTATAAGTGGTTATTTATGATAGTTACTGAACGAAAAGATTCCATATTGGATAAGGAACAGGACCCCTAACTTGAAGAGAATATCCAAGATAAGAAAAGAGCAAGAAATTGAAGATAACTAAAACTCTTCCATCAAGGAAAAGTAAAACATTAGAACTCTAGTTAATCTTTATTCTAGTGAAAGCACAAATTGAGAGCAAAATAGCAAGTCATTCTGTGAACAATTCCTCTAAGATTTAAGAGTGTGAATCTGAAGATGCACGAACCAGATTGAAGAACCAATTCCATAAATAATTTTATGTTCTGTCTTTTTTTCTAGTTCAAAGTGTAGTACGCACTACAACATTTTAGCCCTTTGACTACCCCAGAAAAGTGTGGCCTAAACTAGCAAAAGGTGTGGCCTTTGGTCAAAGGCCACACTTTTCGACTTTAGGCAACGCTTTTCTGGGGTGGCCAAAAGATGCGTAACCTTTGCCCTACGGGCACGCTTTTTAAATGTTGCCTTACTAGCCACGCTTAAAAGCGTGGCCTATTAGTTAACAAAAACAACGCTTGTTACACCACATAAGTCAACGCTTTTATACCCTACAGCTACACACAAAGAGTGTGGCCTTTGTTACCTTTTAGGCCACACTTGTTAACTGTAGCTTCTAAAGGAACCCCTAGAAAACGTGATCTTTGCTTATATACATGGTAGACGTACAGACATATAGCCACACTTTTAAAGCGTGACAATTTTGGCTACGCTATACAATTTATTTTTTATTTTTTTAAAAATTCTATATTTTACATATAGCATGTAATTACAATTATTTCAAGCATATGCATTATTATCATATATTTTGGTGATATAAAGAACTAAATTAGTTAATAAATACTAAAAATAATAATTCAAATAAATACACATACTAAACAGTGTGTCAAAATGCCCATTAACAACAAACTTTTCAAAAGTGAGTATATTCATATAGTATCATGAATATTAGACATCTTAATTATACAAAAATTATTTGCATTCACATTAAGATCAAATTGACTTTCTGATACCATTTTCAATTGCATCACCCGCTTTCTCCTACACAAAAAAATTAATAATTAGAGAGAAACTAAACTGTAATTGTTCGTCTAGAAGAACAAAGACTATGATAGCATATAGTAGCACCATGTTTTGCACATTTTCAGTCATATATAAATAAAAATTGACTAATGAGTACAATAAACAAAATATAGTAGTCCCATTTCACTCACCTAAACAAAATATAGTAGTCTCTTAAAAGAGGGGTAACAATGAAATCATAAGTTGTGAAGCTAAAGATCTACCTGTATAATTGTTGACATATTGGACCCAAGCTCTGTGACTGAAGGAAAATAACGTAGGTCACCAGGAAAGCCTGTTTTTATGTTTCGCATTGCAATTTTACTTTCAATGCTTTAATTACTGCAGAGAAGTCCTGGTCACTGAGACCATGAGATTTTGCAACCTTGTAAAGTTCATTAGTTGCAGCAGCAATTGGAGTAGGATGTGAAACAGATTCAGCCAAATCCAGAGCTAGACGAAGGTCCTGAGACAAGCATATTTTTTCGGTAAGAAGATAACTTTAGGTTTGCATACATGAGGTAGTATTGGAATGTTAGAAAACCTTTTGCTGATGCTTCAAAGGAAATGTTGTCGTATACAAAGATTTAACCATTGAAGGACCTTTCATAGCGTACATTGGAGCACTAATAGCACCCTGCGAGATCACCTGTGCATGTTACAAAAATTAGTAACAGATATTAGACATATTTCTAAGTTCAATGCACCTTCTAAGCATCTTATACTAGGAAATCCCTTGAATAAGTCATTATTGAGAGGATAAAGTTCTCCTTGCATCAAAGAGGCAAAAAGAAAGTCGGAAACTTTTTACCCCTGCATTCTATACGTACTTGAAATTCAAACGACGATGAGCAGATTTCATATCAGAAAGTCAATTAAGAGTTCACGTATATGTTCTCATTTTACTTTTACTTGCGGACAATTATCGATTTTAAGTATTTTTCACATCATGCATTGTCCCGAAACTCATGGAGCTATTTTTAAGCCAGTTCAGTCATTTCACTGAGTAACCATCTCTATAACTTTTTCATACTCAACAATCTCACAGATGCTGCTCAACATCCTTTAAGTATCATGGTCAAGGACATAACCTCTCTTTTTCTTTTTCTTTTTCTTTTTTATATTTATGGTTGGCCTAATCGTATCCTAATAAAGGTAAAGTCTCAGCAACTTCAATCGACATGGAATACCAATCTTCCTCAAAAATCTAAAAAGATAATACTTTGAGAAATTATCAACATTGTCAATCCTACAAAAATCCAGTTTAGTAATCCTAAAGAGCACAAAACATGTTTCTAGTTATATTGTTGTCATCGTCAGACGAGTTATTTAAGACTAGGCAAAGAACATGAAATTGAGCAAGATAATGTATTAACCATCAAGAAGATAAAGTGATGCAAGAAACATATTCACAATGGGCCAGCCTCAAAAGTAAGCTATTTGTTTTATCAGGAAGTACCTCCACTAATACGCTTGGATCAAGTCCAACTTTCTCGCTAAGTACCGATCCTTCAGAAAAGGAAGCCATCATACTGTAAATTTTTTTGTGAAAGAAAGGTTGACATTTGCTTTAGTTAGAAAGAAAAAAACTATGAAGAGATGAGAAAGAATTCAAGAATAGAACCTTCCCATAACCATATTGACGACAAGCTTCATTGCAGCTCCATTATTACCAACTTCACCAAGGTAAAATCTTGACTGAGATAAAGGAAGAAAATATTAGGTGGTTAAAAGAGTCGCAACACTCAGTGAAGGGCAGAATGAGACCTTTCCCATGATATCCAACTGTGGAGCAACTGTTTCATACAACACGTTATCACCTGAAAGGTTTGCGGCCATGGTTTGGACTTAATTCTTGTTTTTTTTAGTCTCAATAACTGGATTACATGCATTGCCTGTGGCTATAATTCATTGTATACTTATATAGATAAGGTATTATGTGAAAAATTTAAAAATCAGTAATTTGTCAAATAATAGGTTGTCCTATTTATGAATAAAGTTCAAGTAATCCAAATTAATTACGCCTTCATGCGTAGTTTAACTGGCATAGCTGCATTTACATATACCAGAGTGCAAAGCCATAAATGAAATTCAGATAGCGGTATGAAAGCCATAGAAAAGCAACCAAAGAAACTTGCGTCCAGCAAATGCAATATCTATTTTAACAAATATATGAAATCACTAGGATAATTTTATTACCAACTTTGCATATGAATAAAAGATTGACTTAGAGCATGTCACGATGGTGTAACTTGTAATTAGTTCCTCTTAAGTACAGGCAACTTTGCATTTCTTCTCGTTCCAATTTCTTGCATCATTAACTATCATAACCTCACGCTTCTAGATATAACTAAGCCAGACATCTAATACCAGGAAAAACAGAATCACTTCCAAACCCTGTTATGCTTGCAAAAAATTTCCCCCAACCACTTATCAGAATTTTATACGCGTCATTCAGTGCTAAAGATGCAACAGTAATGTCCCAACCTTATAGTTTCCAGAGCAGAGATAAAGCAAATCGTACCCTTTTCCTGGACCCATTCCTTTTGCAGCTCCATATTTTCCACAAGCAACATCCCTCTGGAAAAACAACGCACTACTATCAAGATGTTGACTAGACTGGTCAAGTCTATAGAAAGATGCACATATTAACACAATAAACTCAAAACTCACTGCACTCTCAGGGTCTGCAAGCATGGCAAATGTGACGTCACAAGATGCTGCAACTTCCTCAGGAGAGGACTTGTATCTGCATAAAAAAAACCTCAAGTTACTTTAAAATGCAAGTTATCAATAAGCGCAAGAAGTAACAGTAATTGACAAACTTTACGAGATCTGATACATGGCCAGACAAGCATTAGCATAGAGTTCAAACAGTGCATCATTGCCGGTTTATTTTATAAGTTTCAACCCACATTTCCAGGATGCTATCTCAACCGAACACAAGTCTCCATATACTTACTTTGCACCCATGGAGATAAGGGGTTCACATTTGCTCTTGGTCCTATGTCAAACTGTCACGTCACATCTGCAACATGAGAACCACAAATATATTAAATTGATAACAGTTTGATATTTGATTTATTCGGAAAATAAAAGGTGTTTAAGTATAACAATCATGTTTTACTACTTCAGACAAAAAAGTGTGTCTGCTCTGAACATCTTTTGTATTATCAACATATGCTTCTGAAAGATCACCAGTTTAGGATAATCATAATTCTGCTGGTTAAGGAAGAACAACGATGATGAGTATGAAGATAAAAGTAAATGTTTTCCAGTGATTCATGAAGTTCACAATATGAAAGCACATTGAAATCCATTAAATTAGTCTATCAGGGAATAATTGGAACATACCCTACTTTTATGCTATGTTACTCAGACTCTTCAAAAATATTACTGGGTGTGTGTCAGATCCTTCGTATTTAGTATATCTTTGGAGGATCCGACACGGGTGCGGCAACACTTTTGAAGAGTCCGAGCAACATAGCTTTTATGAGATTTTGCGCCATAGGGGAGCCCATAATTCCAAGACCTAGAAATACAATGCTTGCTGGAGTATCCTCAGCTACACACAAACTAAAACACCAATCACACAAGATGCAACACCTAAACTTTCTGCCAGTTGTAAAATAGGATATGAAATAGATAACTCAATGCAAAACGACAGTTTATATGAGGAAATTCAGGTTGTTGACAATGACAAAATCCTGATATAAGCAATAAGTTCATCCTATTTTAGTTTTAACATGGTGCCATACTGCCAGAATACTTTCTTCTTACCTAGAGGTTCTAGGCTCAAGAGATATGCCCCGATATCTTAATGCTTTTGTAAAATAGACTCAATTCTAAGCAGCCCTGTCAAATCAACTTAAAAAGCCCATCCTGTAAACACCAAGTACTTCAACATCTTCCCGTTCAACTTTTACATATCAGAGCTTTATATATCCATAAGTCCAAAAGAATTTCAATTTTTCTAACGACAACAAGATGCCGGGAATGTATTGTATGCTTAATAAAATAGACCAAAAACTAAAATTGATTCGTCCCCACTCCAGAACCATCAAATGCATACAAAAGAAGAAAAAAGCTTCCTCATTCCATTTCAACATCTACTAGATTGCTACATAATCACAGTACAGCTAGAAGTAGCCACCTAGTTAGTTTGCACACCCAAATTCGTGTAATTTGAGTATCGGTGATTAATATACAACTTAAATTCCAGTGCGGTAAGAGAGCAATCCAGAGCCACGCAGTGGCTTAGTTAAATTCCAGTTGTGTCTTAGATAATCTACTTTTCTGGACACTTAGTGGAGGAGATAAACAAAAGGGGATAATGTCTTATTCCAAAAGAGCAAATGGGAATTTTATAATAAATTTCTTAAACTCCAACGCTACTTATAGATTAATCTTCACAGAATGGTAAACAATTTCAAACTAGAGAAACAGAAGCTCGATACATGTTATAAAAATTGGACGAAAAAAATAAAAAGAAAGAAGAGTGTACCTTTGGGAGTAGAAGCAGAAGTTTGAGAAGAAAAAGCCTTGAACGAAACAAAGAAGCGAGAGGGTTTACTACTTGGGGAAAAGGAGAAAGGTTTACAATTTATTTGAGTGGATACCCGGGGACAAAAAGAGGAGCACATTGCCATGGTTGCTGATGGCACAAAAATTGGAGGTGAATAGAAGAGTGCAGTGGAATTGAGTTTAAGCACAATAAAGAATCTATAATAAAACCTGCACTCTAGAATCTATAATAAATACTAGGGTCTAGTCCCCTCACGAAATTTGCTACAGAAACTAACCAACAAAATAGGACAATTATGATCTTTTCAACATTTTCTTTCAAACAGATAGCAACAATTGTAAATTTATTAAACGGAAAGCAATATTTCATACAAAACTTATAAGTTTTTAGCAGTTGTAACCCTGAGCAAACGAAATTGATGGCCACCAAACCCAAATAAGGAAGGTTTTGACTTTTGAGAAGAGCAATTAGAAGAAATTAAGGATCTCCGTCAGCAATTTTCATAAAATCTATCCTAATCTGCTTAATTAGATGACTAGAGCGTGTTTTAGGGAAGAAGAAGTATGGGAATTTTCATGTGATTTGGGTAAAACTTATCTTAGTGGGATATTTTTGGGCATAATTATTTTTTGGTGGCATTATTAGAGCACAGTTATATGGGGTAGCTTATACAAAAGTTAAATTATCATGCCCAATAAACGTTGTATAACATTTGACTAAGCGTAGCCAATTATTTTATTATTTGACAACACTTGAAAAGTGTAGTATTTACCGTTAAAAGTCATGCTTCAAAAATGTTGCCTAAAATATGTATCCAAAAGTGCTTACCAAAGGCCACACCTTATAAAGCTTCCCCACAGGTATTTTTGGCAACACTTTTCAAGTGTTGTCCGTAAAAGTGTGGCCTTATGTCAAATTTATTGTAGAGGCCTTTTGAATTGTACCTTTCAGGTAGGTACTTGAGTTGTTTTATTCAAGTTAGAGTTAACTTGAAGTAGTCGCAACAATCCGTGGCGTATTGCTACAAAGGTTAAAGTTTAATCCTTAGGTTTGCAAGATATTTGTAAACTTTGTTGTTGGCTCAGAGTTGTAGTGAAGTGTTGGAAAAAATCCTACTGGGTAGTAGGTCGTGGTTTTTTCACCTTTTGAGTCGAGTGTTTTTCATGTAAAATTTCTGTGTTCTTTACTATTTGCATTATTTATTCCGCAACTATAGTGTAAGAAACACATAGAATAACTATATTTTTCGATAATTTAGTGCACGCGAAAATTGGGCAGCACACAATTTATCCCTCTTGTATGCTATTGAAGTATAAAACACCACAAAAAATGAGCAAGATTTAACCTTTGAACAAATCATAAAAGCCATTTATAAGTCTTACTCGTCGCATCAATTATAAGCTAATAAAAATGAAAACTAAAATGGTCAAAGAAAAAGAACAGAATATGGTTTTCAAGGGATATGAGTAAAAGTTTGCATGCCAATGTCAATTCCCAATTGCCTGAACCTCAAATTTACTACTATATTAATGCAATTATTCATTGTTAACTTTGGCAGTCACTTAATGGATCGCAAGCCATATAATCACCAAATTAAACTTGTCGCAAATTTCAAGACTCATGAGATATTCAGAGCATTACAGTACAACCTGTTTGTCATTATCAACGCAAATCTTTTCTCCTCTTCTCTAATTAAGGGAAACAAAAGAAGATTTAAATCCGAAATCAATAATTTACCATGGAACTTCTTCATAACGCATTAGAAATATACAAAGACAGATGCCAGTCAACGTCACAGATTTAAAGCTGGCTCTACAAAGAAAGTCCGGTCAACTAAATAAAGCACTTCACACGAGCCTTGAGCAAACAGGACCACGTAAACTGGATTTTCTCCAATATTTTGCTTATTTAGTATTTTATTAAGTACAACTATTTTCTTCAAATTTCCTATTTATATATATTCAGATACAGAAAGGACAACCAATTTAGCTCCCCTTTGATCATAGATTTTGGTACCTTTTTTTTAAATTTTTTTTTTTAAATACTGTTATTCATGGAATATGATTAGTTTATGAAAAAATTTTAATTTTTTTTTTCAAGTTCCTAAAATCTGGTTCAGGATAGTTTTTGGGTGAAGTTTTTTCAATCCACTCATAAAACTTCAACTTTTGTTCAAATAAAATGCATGTCCAAACACAACTTCAACTTTCATAAATTATTTTTCAAAACAATTTCAAAAACTCTTTTTTCAAGTTTCAACCAAATCTATGTCCAAATGGTAGCTTAATTATATATATATATATATATATATATATACGTACACGCACCCCTTCAAATTACCAAACTATGGAGAACCAACTAAATAAAACGACAGAAGAATGAGGAGCAACACATCATTCATACAAATATTTTTCTACTATATCAATTCATCAGGTTCTACATTTTGAACATCATGCATAAGTCCTCCTTGTTAAATTATTGAGGAAATTGATGGTCACAATTTCTCTCCTTTTAATTATTATTGTATACGGGTAAAATCGGGTTTGCCCGAGTTTGTCATTATTTTGAGATCAGAGAACTACATCGAGGGTCAGCCTCGTAATGGATCAGACCTGAACACGGAAACAAGGTACCGAGTTCGGGGATCGAGGCACCCGTCGAGATCGAGGTCACCGATGATTGAAACTGGATACGACGGCTTCGAGTGGAAAACAATAACGGAAAGGCGAAATATCCATAATCGGTCCGATATCGCGGCGAAAATTTCGGAACGGATCAAATCAAGGGTGGTTATTTGTATCAATCATGGGATTTACTTCCGTAATTAGAATTGTACCTTAATTAGGATTCCTCTAGTATATAAAGAGGGATCCCCATCAATTGCAGTCTCTTTCATATTCTTACAGATCAAGGCAATATAATATTTCTTTCTTCTGCTCAATCAACTTGCTGCTCTTTAATTAACGTTGTTCAACTGTTGTTCTTTAACTGTTCTTGCTTTATTACCCTCGATGGTTCATCAAGCTCGAGGATACTGTCTAAACGTTGGTTTGTTCAACATTCTTATCAATTTCATCACTTTCTCTAAATTGACCAATTGGTATTAAGTGAAATCATGTATCCTTAAAATCACATTACAAGTTTAATTATTACTCGATTTTTAGGGTAAACAGTTTGGCACCTACCGTGGGGCTAAGGATAATAGTGATTGCTTAAT
Source organism: Nicotiana glauca (assembly GCA_026770625.1). Lineage (NCBI taxonomy): Eukaryota > Viridiplantae > Streptophyta > Magnoliopsida > Solanales > Solanaceae > Nicotiana > Nicotiana glauca. The sequence goes on from MU774436.1 coordinate 129,259, forward strand.
ATTTTAGCCTTCATAATACACACTGCTTTTACACTTGTTCTTGTGAGTATTTTTGATTTCAGAAATCAAAATGTCAAACTCTCAAGCAGTACCCACTCACACTGACACTGGCCTTGGTCTTCATGGTGAAAACGAGCACGTAGTTGCCCCGAGAAATGGAATACCTCCAGTCAATCCCGACGCACCACAGGTCGTGGATTCGGTTGATGTCAGTTCTCATATCGGCATCCGTGGACATTTAGGTGCCAACCTCGACAACAGCATTCGCAGAGACACTCAAGCAGCTGATCGGAAAACACAAAATGGTGAAGAAGGAGAAATTAGCCTTCGAATGATATTTGACATGCTACAAACAAGTAGGCTGCAATAGCACAATTCCAGAATCGGGCACCAAGCAGAATCGAACTCGATACATCGCAGGAAGTTATTCATAGGGTTGAACCAATATAGGAGAAATTGAATGATAATAGATTTGGGACTGATCCCATCGTTATGATGATGCTCGAGGAGCTCACAAAACGGATATAATTGGGTGAAAATAAAATCAAGGCTAATGACAAAAAGGTAGAAACGTACAACTCACGAGTTGACCAAATACCAGGGGCACCCTTGATCCTAAAGGGTTTAGATTCGAAGAAATTCGTGCAAAAGCCTTTTCCTCAAAGTGCGACTCCGAAGCCCATTCCTAAGAAGTTTCGTATGCCGGACATCCCCAATTACAATAGGACCACTAATCCTAATGAACACATCACTTCGTACACATGCGGAATAAAGAAAAATGACTTAGAAGATGATGAGATTGAATCCGTTTTGTTGAAATTTTTTGGAGAAACTTTGCCGAAGGGGGCAATGATATGGTACCACAATGTGCCGCCCAATTCCATCGATTCTTTCGCCATGCTCACTGATTCGTTCGTAAAAGCACAGGCGGAGCAATAAAGGTCACGACCAGGAAGTCGGATCTCTTAAAAGTGAGACAAAAGGATAATGAAATGCTAAGGGAATCTGTATCTCGATTTCAGATGGAATGCATGGACCTACCCCCGGTTACCGATTATTGGGATGTCCAAGCCTTTACTCAAGCTCTAAACGAGAGAAGTTCAGTAGCATCACATCAATTGGAGCAGAATTTGATTGAGTATCCAGCGGTGACCTGGGCCGATGTTCATAATCGGTACCAGTCCAACATCTGAGTCGAGGATGATCAGTTGGGATCCCCGTCCGGTTTCATTTATACAAATAGATCCGAAGGTAGGATTCGAAGCGACATCGATAGGGAGCCCCGATCAAAGAGAGATCGATACCAACCTTATAACACAGATCGTAGGAACAACGGATCGGGACGTAATCCTGTTCGCAATGATCGAAGGAATGATTGAGGTCAAAATTCCCAAAGGCTTATGGGTAAGAGTGGCTTCGATAAACATGTCGAGCCTAAGGAAGCGCCATAATTATCGGAGTGCAATTTCAGCGTCGATACTTCGGGTATTGTGTCAGCCATTGGACAAATCAAAGATACTAGGTGGCCCCGATCCCTACAAATTGTTCCAGCTCAAAGAAATCCGAATCAAACATGCAATTACCATGGAACCCATGGTCACAGAACCGAAGACTGCAGACAACTAAGGGAGGAGCTAGATCGTTTATTTAACGAAGGTCATCTTCAAAATTTCTTGAGCGACCGAGGAAAAAATTGCTTCAGATATAGGGATGCGAACAGGAAGAACGAACAAGAGAAATCGCAACACATGATTCATATGATCGTCGGTAGGGTCGATATCCCTTAGGGTCCAACATTTAAACGGACCAAAATCACGATTACGAGGGAGAAACGTACCCGGGACTACTTAACAGAATATACCTTATCCTTCAATGACGATGATGCAGAAGGGATCGAACAACCTCACAATGACGCACTGGTAGTTTCTATCCTAATGAATAAAATTCAAGTTAAACATGTTTTGGTTGATCCAACAGCAAATATTATTCAATTGAGGGTCGTGGAGCAACTCGACCTTTAGGATCAGATCGTGCCTGCAGCTCAAGTGCTCAATGGTTTCAACATGGCGAGTGAAACCACCAAAGGGTAAATCATGTTGCCAGTAAACGTGGCCGAAACTATCCAAGAAACGAAGTTCCATGTGATCGAAGGAGATATGAGGTATAATGTGTTGATACCCAATTTTTTCCTATGTATTTTTTATACTCAAAATACTTTTAAAATAGTATGTATATGCATATATAAGCATCCCCAAAGATTTTGGTATTTTTCCAAATTTTTAAAGATTTTTAAAACCAATTTATGGCCTATTTTGCACTATAAAAACCAATAGTTATTCCCAAAACTCGTCATTTTGGTGAATAATTTATTTTATTCTCACATTTATACAAAAATATAATTTACATGATTTTTACATAATTTTACAGGTCCATTTGGTATTTCTAAACTAAAATTGCATGAAATTATAATTTTAGTCTATTTCTCGATTTAATAGCATTTTTAATCATAAAATCATTCCCAATATTTTTAAATTAATACTTACATATTGTTTATTAAATCAGTATTTTTTAATTTGATTTTAAACAGTTTTACTATTTTTTATAAATTCAAAATCGGAAAAATGGCTATTTCAATTGTAGCCCATTTTATCTTCAATTATAGCCTGATTTGCACCCCAATCCACCCCCCTAATTAAATGACCCAATTCTGTTTCCTACCCGACCCAGACCCGATTAAGACAAACCCGCCTGGACTCCATTTTAAATCGTGGCCGTTGATTGTTTTAATCAACGGTCCACGTTTGCCCTTACCTTTTTTAACTCATCCCAACCCCCAAACCCTAATCACTTTTCACAAAACAGCCGCCTCTAAACTCTCATCCTCTCAGATTCTCTCAAATCCTCTCCGAAACCCTAGCCCCTTTCCCACAGATTTCCACCGTATGTCACCGGAAACCATGGCATCTCAGGCCCTGGGTGGCCTGTACTCACCCCTACGTGCCCTTATACTCCTTTTACTCGAAGATCCAAGGTCCGACCTTGAATACCCTGGCTCAAAATCCCTCCGATTCAGGTTCTATGGCCATCTCCGGCGTGTCCTAGCCTTGCGAGTTCATCTCCGACTCGGACTGGCCCTTTCCAGGCCTTTCTCATTTTTTTAGGGTTTCTCTGAAACCCTAAGCCATTTTTGAGGTTTTCTTTTTTCTCTCTAGATCTACTTTAGATCCCTGAGATTTTCAAAGTAGTTCTTACATCTTTTCCGATTTTTGCTTTCAAAACTGTTCGTCTTCTCGAACCTAGGGTTTCCTTGATTTTTTTTTACTTGTTCTACTGCAATTTCTTACTATATTTTTTTTTACTTTGATATAATTCCTAAGTGTTCTCACTATGGTTTCTGTGTATTTTCTTTACCGTATTTTCCTCCTAGGGTTTCTAGTGATTTCCTTTACTGTGTTTGCTTCTATGAAATGTTTAGATTCCTTGGATTTTCTAAGTTTATTTTGCCTGATTTTCTATGCTTTCGTCTTTGCATGTAATCCGTGGAGGAAACCCTAGATTTTGGGGGTTTTCAACCACTTATGTGCGATTGTTTTGCTTCTTGTGTTGTTTCCTGTTTGATTTCAAAAACCCTAATTTCTAAAAGCTCGTCTCATGTTCTCTGACTCTTGCTAAGCTTTGCAAGATCTTCTGGTTTCTCTCATGACTATGTTCTTCTACTTTTGATTGCATGACCACTCTGTTTGTTTAATTCTAGCCTCGTATGTTTAAAGTTAGGCACTCTTTATAGTCAGACCTTTCTCTTTCAAAAACAACCCTAATTTTGGGGATTGATTTCAGACCACCATTATGTGAGCTTATTTGATTCTTTTCTCGTCTAATTTGGACCAATTTTCTGACTTAATTCATTATTAAGTTCGAATCTTTAATTCCTTAATTTACTATGTGATAGTTGATTTTATTCTTACCTTATTTACCTAAACCGTGTATTTTCAAAAACTTCTCTTATGTATTTACCCTTTACTACACAATGTGTTCTTGATTTTCTTTCCTTAAATAAAAATTCTGCCCTCTCCTATTCAAATTCGAACTCCTTAATTAAAGGAGTTCCCTTCCCCTGATTGATTATGATTGATACTGAACTATTTCTTGCCTTGCTTACCTGCCTGTTTTCAACTATAAATACTTCACCTCTTTTCTAAAAAAAAAAACGAACAACAGAGTTTTCAAAAAAGACACACACACTCAAAGCTCTCTTTTCTTTACTATTACTTGTGCTACTGTTCTGGCTAGTCGGCTGAAAGCCAAGGCTAGACTTTGGAATCTCTCTTGCTTTCCTCAAGTGTTTGCTGAAGATTCTCTAGTTGTTCTCTTGCTTTGTTTGTTCTGCTGTTTGAAAGTTGCAACTGGTATGTCTCCATAAGTTAAACATTCTCCACAACTATGTGTTTACTTCTCCTTCTTACATGTCCCTCACTATATGTTTAGCTTTCTTGCATTATGTAATCGTATTTTAGTCTGTTATGTTCTTTCTTCATATTTCTGCACCTTTAAGTTCTATTGTGCTTTCTTTTCCTTGATGTTTTTCTATACATGCTTTTCCATGTGAACCCCTTCCCTTTGACCCCTTTATGTGTGAGTACTGTTCTAGGTTAAGGTAGCATCCCATTGCTATCCATGACCTGGGACCAGGTTCTCTTGGACCTTTACTCAAATCAGTCCCATTCCCTTCTCCCCCTTTATGTGTTGAGCCTTGACTAGGGTCTGAAAGTGTCCTAATCACCACCCAGGCCCCTGTCTGACTTCTAAAGTCTGCTCTTTATCTGTTTAAACCAAGTGGAGGGTCAGGGGTGTGCCAGTCTTACCCATGGCTGGGTATGACCACCCTTTGCTTTGGTTTTCCCCTAGTCCCCTCACTTTACACTTATTCTTAGTTCTTTAAGTTCTGCCCCCCTTTGGTAAGCCATGCTTTGGGACCCTAGAGTTCCCTCTGAACTTGGATGCCTAAGGGCTGGTAATTCCACACATTGCACTACTCTGTTACAACATTCAATCTTTAGAGTGTAAGCATTGCCTGGGCTTTTGAAAAACCCTTGGAAATTTGAAACACTCTAAGAGAAGGCCTTGGAATCTGGAATCCGGATTTGGTGAAACACATGTGTTGGATGTTGAAGGTTGCATTGAGCCTCCTCGGGTCTGACTTTAGTTTTGATGTACTTATTTAGTCTTTTTCTCTCCAGTTTTGTAATAACTATGTAATGAAACTCGAGGAAAGTATTGGTAAAAGGTGTGGGATGGGTTTATTTTGCCTGCATAAGTCAAAGGGTAGAAATCATGCCTATAGGTTTTTTATGCTTTCAGTTATCTAGAAATCATGCCTATAGGATGTTCTAATGCTTAACATCATCTAGTTGCCACGCCTATAGGTTTAATACTTACGCGTCACCTAGATAACCTGCCTATAGGGTTTTAATGTTTAATCATGTTACAAATCATTAGAGATCCTGCCTATAAGACTTTAACATTCGCCTAATCATTTGCATATAGAAACCATGTTTATAGGGAATGCATATGCGTTAGGCAAACCATAGGGTAACTGAACGTTCGTCTATTTACTAACTCTCTAACAGTTTTTTTTTAAAATCCAACATAGATATCATGCCTATATGATTCCGTCTCAACTTGTTTGATTCGTTTTAAACAATAAGCTGTCCATTAACTGGCCTTAATGTCCCAATGTATTGTTTTCAATAAAACTCTTGTAAACCAGTATGCTTTTAAGGTATTCAAATCTGCATCTTTTAAACATTCTGCCTAAATGTTTTACCCAGTCCCTAAAATTCTCTTTTGAAAGATAGTCCTGTAACTCACTCTTTTCTTAAGACATTCCTGCCTCTAAAAAAAAAATCTTTCATAACTCTTATGCATTTTTTTCCTACTCAAATAGTCTGCTTATTTCAAATCCATTTACAAATTTACTACAGTCCTTACTTTCTTTTAAACTCTTCTGCATTAAGACCTCAATAACTAACAAACCAGACCCGAGGGGCTTGATGCAGACTTTTTTTATCCAACTTTATGAGTTTAAACTGATTCGTCCGCCTCTTAATTTCTTAACTTTAAAGAC
>MU774437.1:0-17768 GCA_026770625.1 Nicotiana glauca
ACACAATGCAAAACTATTTATTTTGAAATTTTTGGGAATAATTCTCATATAAGGCAAAAATCACGTGCTCACAGGATTGATGTATTACCAAATTCCCAGCCAATATCTATTCCTCCATACAGGATGGCGCCAGCAGAGTTAAGAGAGTTAAAGGAGCAGCTGAAGGATTTATTAGAGAAGGGGTTCATACGACCGAGTGTGTCACTATGGGGTGCTCCGGTACTACCAGAGGTTTGTGGAGGGATTCTCTACCCTCGCCTCCCCATTGACTAAATTGACGCAGAAAGCAGTTAAGTTCCAATGGTCCGACGCTTGTGAGAGAAGTTTTCAGGAGTTGAAGTCAAGGTTTACCTCGGCACCGATATTGGCCTTACCGGAAGGCACGGAAGAATTTGTGGTGTATTGCGATGCTGCCAGGGTCGGTTTGGGGTGTGTATTGATGCAGCGTGGGAAGGTTATAGCGTATGCTTCAAGGCAACTCAAGAATTACGAGAAGAATTACCCGACGCATGATTTGGAGCTTGAAGCAGTTGTATTTGCCTTGAAAATATGGCGGCAATATCTTTATGGGGTCCATATGGATGTGTTCTCAGACCACAAGAGTCTCCAATATTTGTTCAAACAAAAGGAGTTAAATTTAAGGCAACGGCGGTGGTTAGAGTTGCTTAAGGATTATGATATGAACATCTTATACCATCTGGGTAAGGCGAATGTTGTGGCCGATGCCCTCAGTCGAAAATCCATGGGTAGTTTGGCTCATTTGGGGGCGGATCAGAGGCTCCTAGCTCGGGAGGTCTATCAGTTGGCCAGTCTTGGGGTTTGCATTTCGACCCCAAATGAGGAGGAAGTTATGGTGTGTAATAAAGAAGAATCATAGCTTGTAGCGGAAGTCAAGGAAAAACAGTTCATCGATCCAGCATTGGCACAGATGAAGGAGGCAGTTCTGAACAACAAAACTTCGGCATTTTCACTCGACGGTAATGATGATGTGCTACGATGTCAAGGAAGTCTATGTGTTCCAGGTGTGGATAACCTCCGGGAGAGAGTAATGGCAGAGGCTCATAATTCCAGGTATTCGGTGCACCCGGGTTCTACGAAAATGTATCATGATCTCAAGGAAATTTATTGGTGGAACGGTATGAAGAGGGGTGTGGCTGACTTTGTATCTAAATGTCCAAATTGTTAGCAAGTAAAAGCTGAGCATCAGCGGCCCGGTGGGTTAACGCAGCTTATGGAAATATCAATGTTTAAGTGGGAGATGATGAACATGGATTTCGTGGTAGGATTACCTCGGACTCAGCAAAAGTTCGACTCATTTTGGGTGGTATGGGATCGACTTACCAAATCAGCTCACTTGTTGCCAGTCAAGTCCACCGATACCGCAGAACAGTATGCTCGGTTGTACATCAAGGAAATGGAGAGGCTTCATGGTACTCCGCTCTCTATTATTGTGGATCGAGGGGCTCAGTTCATAGCTAATTTTTGGAAGAAATTTCAGCAAGGTTTGGGTACCCAGGTGAATCTCAGCACGAATTTCCATCTGCAGACCGATGGTCAAGCAGAGCGAACTATTCAGATGCTTGAAGATATGTTGCGGGCTTGTGTCTTGGACTTCAAAGGTAATTGGGATGATCACCTGCCCCTTATAGAATTTGCTTACAATAACAGCTTTCATGCTAGCATTCAGATGGCCTAATTTGAGGCATTATACGGAAGAAGGTGTAGGTCTCCGATTGGATGGTTCGAAGTGGCCGAAGCAGAACTGATAGGGCCAGATCTTGTATACCAGGCTATGGAGAAAGTTAAAATCATTCAGGAAAGGATGAAGACTGCTTAGAGTCGCCAAAAGTCTTATGCGGACGTTCGTCGGAGGGAATTGGAATTTCAAGTTAATGATTGGGCGTTCTTGAGGGTATCCCCTATGAAGGGAATCATGCGCTTCGGGAAGAAAGGTAAGTTGAGTCCTAGGTATGTTGAGCCATATCGAATCGTTCAAAGGTTAGGGCAGGTGGCTTATAGGCTGGAATTGCCTCCCGAAATGTCATTAGTGCACCCGGTGTTCCACGTGTCCATGTTGAAGAAAGTGGTTGGAGATCCATCCACCATCGTGCTAGTCGAGGCTATTGAGGTTAATGAAGAGTTGTCGTATGAAGAGGTTCCGATTGCCATTCTTGATAGACAAGTCTGTAAGTTGAGAAATAAGGAAGTTGCGTCAGTGAAGGTGTTGTGGCGGAGTCAACGGGTTGAGGAAGCTACATGGGAAACAGAGAAGGAAATGAAAGAGAAATATCCCCATCTGTTTGATCATGTTTAGAAGAAATAATGTGACCTTTCTATCTCTAAAACAACTTTCATTGTGTCTGAGTTGTTTCCTTCCTAATACCAGTGAAGTTCCTCTAGTTGTGCAAGACGTATAGGTGTTGTGATTGTTTTGAGTCATGTGAACATCTCTTTGGTAAATGAAGTTTGACAAAGTCTCTTGTGAGAAATAATCAATTAATGATTGTATAAGTTGGTAACAATTACTTGTATGCATGTAGTATGTTCAAATGGTTAGATTATGTGGAACTCATTGAGATAACTGATTCATAAGAAAAACGTATCAAGTGATCAAATGTGTGCAATTGTTAAGGTAGGAAGTTGTATGACAGTTGTAGGGATGGTTGTAATCTTGTTATGGTGTTTGGAATTTGTGTTTTGGGGGCCCTTTGTTAGGTAGATATGTCAATAATACAAAGGAAATTCTGGCGAAATTTTTCTAAAATATGGGAGTTAGCAAAAATTTTGAGAGTCTGCATATCATGCTTTTTAAACCAACTGATTTTCAAAAATCCTCATTCTAGGACGAATGATTTTAAGTGGTGGAGGATGTAAGGCCCCGTAAATCTTGTGCTCAAAACCTAGTAGCTCGTAGTGCCAAGGTCCGAATATGTGTTAGGAATGTGTAGAATTCTTCGTGGCGAGCAAGCTTGCCACGGTTCGGACCCTTTTTACTGATTTTGCCCTTAAAAATCAAAAGAATCGATTTTCTTGAAAATTGTCATTCTGCGGTCTAGAATGCGATCGCAGATCAGCTATGCAGATCGCATTTCTGCTGTAGAGTGAAGCAGAAGAATTGTCAAAATTGATGTTGAAAATGCGGTCCATTATGCGATCGCATAATCAATATACGCACCGCATAATCATTGCATAAATACTTCAAGGATTTGTGAAGGTCAATTCTGCGGTGCAAAATGCGATCGCATAACAGGAATGCGGACCGCATTCCTGTCGCAGATCCAGGCAGACCTTCAGAATTTTAGGGGCATTTCTGCGGTCCAATGTGCGAACAGAATTTAGGGGGAGTCTCATGCATTAGTCCTTAAAATAATGGTTGAAATCATGCATGCATGTCTATTTAAAACCTAAAATCTAGTAGGAGGAATTGGGTAGGGGTAAAGGAGTATTCAAAAAGGGGTTGATAACCTAAATGAGTTTGAGTAGCAATTGTGAACTTCAATTCTAAGTTCTGTTTATTAATTTGTGCACTATATTGACGTTGCTAGATTTTTGGTGAATTGGAAGTTGGAATTAGAAAGGAATCTAGCTTATGGTATGTATGGCTAACTTTAACCTTTGCAAAATCGCCTTGTTTGGTGTCTGAATACTTGGTATGTGATATCTCCACGAATTAGTTGTCAAGTTAAACTCTTGTGAGCAGGATGTGTGTACCTGTGTGAACTATTTGTGAATTCATGTAAATATTGTGCCTTATGCGTTATTGGTTAAAACATCCGATATGATTGTGCAAGTAAATGGCAATAAACTAAGTTGTGATTGCGAATGTGTTATATGACAAGGACTGTGGAATAAATGATAGAGAAGAATCGTAATTTGTGAAATTGAAATAACTGTGATAACATCCCTTGTGGTTAGTCGTGGAAAACTATTGTTGTGGTCTAAATGGTATAACGGGCTGTTGAAAAAGATGGAAATGTATGGATAGTCACCTAAACCATTTGTGAGTTGTGTTAATGTTGTTATTTGGATTTGTGGTTGTTGTTCTTAAAACTTTTTGTGGTTATCCTTGTAAATTATTATTGTTGTGGTATTGTTTGTGAATTGTGATTGCTCGGTGGGATCGGGTTGCGCACCGCAAAACGAGGTAATAAGGTGTGGGTTGTGGTGATAAGGGTGGCCGAGATAATAAGGGTGGAAAGTGATCGATATCACTATTGAAATGAAATATGAGAACATTGTGAAATTGAAAATGTGGAAATGATGATGGGGAAAGGAGAGTTTGTTAACTTGTTTGCCTTGATTGTTTTCCTTGTGTGTACTCAATTGTTGCTTCCTTCTATTGTTTATTACTTGTGTATGGCTTGAGGTTACTCAGGGTAAGGTTTGTTATACATACCGGTACAATTCAAATGTACTGACGTCCCTTTTACCGGGGGCGCTACATTTGTGTTATGATTGTAGGTGGATCCGCAGCAGGTGCTCCAGCCCACCGATCGTAGCTCCCTCTTCGTCTTCCTTCAGCTTTTTGGTGAGACCTATTCCTCTCGGGGTCATGTGTGGATCAGGCCGCATGTTTCCAGAGTTTATTTTGATGTTTTATAAGGTATAGCCGGAGCCTTGTTACCGGCAAATACTGTATTATTCGGTTGTACTTCTAGAGGTTCTGTAAACAGTGGGTGTGGGTTAGAAGTTCACGTAAATCCATGTTTCCTTTGTTGGGAAACGAATTGGTAATTTCACTAACTAAATTGTATGTATGTATGCTTTGAAAAAAAAGGTGTTCTAAAATTAATTATTTGGCCAGTTCTTGGAATATTGAGTAAGTAATACATGGGGTAGCACGTGGGGTAGGAGAGGCACCCAGGTCCGCTCGGCTGGGGCTACCCGATCGGGCGCCAGTCATGTGCCTCGAATTTGGGGCGTGACACTAAGGAAACAATCAATGAAACATATTTAGAAAGAGCTTAGATAAAGTCCGGTAAAGTCAATCAATGGATTAAAACTCAGTAGAAAAATACAGTAAAGGAACACATAAGATAGACATGTGAGAGCATGATATTGAAACCAGCAGAAGAAATAACGAAGCACAATAGAAAAACCAAATAATAATGTAAACATAAGAACACATGAAAAAGCTCGTGAGTTGGAAAAGAGAAAAATAAAAACATAGCATGGATCGATTCACACCAAAATAAGTAGAAGAAGAAGAGTCAGAAGCATTTTAAGCCATTTCAGAAACCCTGATCGAAAAGAAGTAATTTTGAATGGAAAATCAGGGAAAAGGTTTAAGAAACTTAAGAAAAGCACAAATGTATACCAAATCTAAAAAATAATCAAAAAGAACCTCGAGTAGTTAGGGTTTCAGAAGAACTCTAAACGAGAAAGACTTGGAAAAGTCTGATCTAAGTCGCAAGAGGTCAGAAACATGCTCAGAAGGCAAAGAGCCACCGGAGCAAGGCCGGAGATGGCCGGAGTCTTTGAATCGGGGAAAGTCTGAGTGAAGACCTTCAAGGTCTGGCCTCGGACTTTCGAGTATCAGGCGTGCAAGAGCCGGAGGAGGTGAGTATAGGCTGTCCATGGCCTGAGAAGCCATGGACTCCGGTGAGTTTAGGGTGGAGACAGTAGAAGGCGGCTAGGGTCTGAGGGGAAGTTGAGAGAGAACTGCGAGACAGGTGGGAATTCAAGGGCGGCTGCAGGTAAAAATGATTAGGGTTAGGGAAGTCGTTCAGGTTAAAAAAGGTAAGGGGAAACATGGGTCGTTGATATTAGAGATCAACGACCAGGATAAGAAGGGTAGGTGGGGTTCTGGGTTTGGGCATGGTAGAAGAGGGTGTGGGTTGGGTTTTAATTAAAATTGGGTTGGGAATTGGGGTCCAAGTTTGGGCTACAATTGAAAGCCAATTTGGCTATATATTAAATAGCGACTTTTCCCTATTTATTTTTGTAAAAATAGTGGAAAGGATTTTAAAAGAAAATTAAAAGTACTGACCCAATTAAGAATACATAGATATTAATTAAGAAATATTGGGACTAATTTTGCAATTATGAAATACTATAATTGTAAAATAGGCTATAGTTGCAATTATATGCAATTTAGCTTAAAAATGCTAAATGAATTTGTAAAAATATGCAAAAATCACCTTAATTATATCTTGGTGTAAATATGAGAATGAAATAAATCATTCACCAAAAATGCTAGTTTGGGAATAATTGTTGACTTTTGTAATATAAAAATAGATAATAAATTGATTTAAAAATCTTTTAAAATAATGGAAAAATATCAAAACCTTTGGTCATGCTTATATATGCATGTACTTCTATTTTAAGAATATTTTGAGTATATAAAAATATGCAAGAAAAAATTGGGTATCAACACCATATTTATGGACTTGATGAATAGCTTATTCCGACCATATTTGGATCTATTTGTGATAGTCTTTATTGATGATATTCTTGTTTATTAACGTTTAGAGGATGAGCATGTGGGTAACCTGCGAGCGGTACTCCAAACCCTCTATGATAATAAATTGTATGCTAAGTTTTCTAAGTGTGTGTTCCGGTTGAAGTCCGTAGCGTTTTTGGGGCACATTGTATCCGACGGAGGTATAAAGGTAGACACTCAGAATATTGAGGCTGTAAAATCCTAGCCTAGACCTACCACTCCGACAGAGATTTGTAGCTTTCTAGCCTTAACAGGATATTATCAGAGGCTCGTAGAGGGTTTTTCTTCTCTTTCAGCACTATTAACAAAGCTGACGCAGAAAGCGATTTCAGTGGACAGAGGGCTGTGAGTAGAGTTTCCAAGAGCTTAAGAAAAAGTTGACCTCAACACCAGTTCTAGCACTTCCAGAAGGTTCAGATGCTTATGCCATGTGTTGTGATGCCGCAAGTGTTGGTTTAGGATGCATCATGATGCAACATGGGAAAGTAATTGTGTATGCTTCAAGGCAGCTGAAGAAGCATGAGCGGAATTATCCGACCCACGACCTCGAATTAGTTGTGATTGTCCATGCACTTAAGATATGGTGGCATTATTTATATGGTGTTCATGTTGATGTGTTCACAAATCATAAAAGCATGCAATATATCTTCATGCAAAAAGAGTTGAATATGTGATAGAGGCAATGGCTTGAGTTATTGAAATATTACGATGTTAACATTCTCTACCATCCAGGGAATGCTAATGTTGTAGCAGATGCCTTAAGTCATCGATCTATGGGTAGCTTAGCGCATGTAGAAGCCGATAAAAGACAACTAACAAGAGTGAATCATCAATTGTCTTGTTTGGGGGTTCGGTTAGTAGACTCTGGCAAAAGAGGAGTTGTACTCCAAAATACTGCAAAATCATCTCTCATAGCTAAAGTAAAGGAGAGGCAATACGAGGATCCACAGTTAAGTCAAGTTGAGAGAGAGGGTTCCACAACTGAAGAAGTCATTGTTAGAACTCAAAGGAGATGGGGTTCTTAGATACATGAGTCATTTGTGTGTTCCAGATGTAGCAAAGCTACGGGACATGATTATGTCAGAGGCACATTATTCATGGTATTCCATTCAACCTAGGTCGACAAAGATGTATCATGACATTAAGGATGGTATTGGTGAAATGATATGAAGAAGAACATTGCTGAGTATGTTGCTCAATGCCCTAGTTGCCAGTTGGTGAAAATAGAGCACCAGAAGCCCGGAGGGCTAATGCAGACTGTAGAGATCCTAACATGGAAATAGGAGGAGATAAGCATGGATTTTATCGCAGGTTTACCTCGTTCCCATTGTAGTTTTGATTCCATATGGTTGATAGTCGTCAGGCTCACGAAATCAGCTCATTTCCTACCGGTTAGATCTACATATAAAACAAAGGATTATGAAAAATTATATATTAAGGAGACAACACGACTACATGGAGTACCCGTATCTATTATATCTTACCATGGACCTAGTTTACAGCACATTTTAGGACGTCATTTCATAAAGTTCTGGAGACTCAAGTGAATCTCAGCACACCGTTTCATCCACAAACAGATGGACAAGCCAAATGCACGATTCAGACGCTCGAGGATATGTTGCGAGCATGTGTGCTGGATTTTAAAAGAAGTTGGGATGAACATCTACCTCTTATTGAGTTTTCATATAATAATAGTTACCACTCCAGTATCCAGATGGCTCCGTACGAGGCTTTGTATGGGTGCAACTGCAGATCTCCCATTGGGTGGTTTGACGTTGGATAATCTGGGTTACATGGGCCAGACCTGATTCAGCAGGCCATAGAAAAAGTAAAGGTTATCCGGGAGTGATTGTTGACCGCTCAGGGTCGTCAGAAGTCATATTCTAACGTGCGACGACGAGATTTAGAGTTCGGGGTTAACGACTAGGTATTCTTAAAGGTGTCACCTATGAAAGGTGTGGGGAGGTTTGGAAAGAAAGGCAAACTTAGCCCACGGTATATTGGGCCTTATAGGATCATTCGGAGAGTGAGCCAAGTAGCTTATGAGTTAGAATTGCTCTCAGAATTGGAGTCTGTTCATTCGGTTTTTCATGTATCTATGTTACGAAAGTGCATTGGCGATCGTACCCAAGTGGTTCCCACAGATGATGTACAGATTATATACGACTTTTCATACGGGGAACGTCTGGTTGCCATCCTACACTGACAAATCCACAAACTACAAAATAAGGAGATAGCATCCGTGAAGGTTTTATGGAGAAGTAAGAAGATGGAAGAGATGACGTGAGAAGCAAAGGAAGAAATGAAGTCTAAATACCCCCACCTATTTTAAACTGAAGATATGACTCGAGGGTATAGATTCTCATGCCAGTAGGTCATCAGGTAATCTCTCATTTTTAACTCTTAGAATTTATAATGGACAGTTGTATGGAGTCAAGTGTGGCTATTTATAGATAGTGTCCATGTGTGGCATGTATAGTAAGTTTTCTGCCTGCGTACAGGTTGGTTTTAGTCTAATGTACAAAGAGGCTCTAGAAAAAAAATTCCAAAGTATTGGAATAGACATTCGAGGATGAATGTGTCTAAGGAGGGAAGGATGTTACATCTTGCATTTTCCGTATGTTAAACTTTCGTCTTCAGTTAATTGACGAAGACTCTGGGGTGAGATCATCTTGACCTTATTGTATTTACGCTATTAATAACAAGCGATAAATAAGTGTCATGAAGGATAAAGGATGCACAAATTAGAGAAAACAAGTTTCGTTGAAAATGGTCAATTTGGGATGAAATACGGATCAAGTAATAATACCCAATAATTATAAACTAGTATCATACAAGGTACCATAGGACCATGATAAAATAAGATATAAAGTATATTAAAAATAAGTATAATTTTAAAAAATTTAGTGTAACTTTTAAATTATGCAGGTAATCGATTAATTACCGGGTAACCGAACATTACTCAGTTAAGTGATAAGTGGATAAAGATTAAATATTCCATCCCATCCCAACCCCACGTGGCAGCTATCCATGTTTAAAGGAATTAATAATGTCATTCCTTTCTAAGGTGTCATTCCAAGACTTTTCCTAATCAAAGTCTTTCAATTAAAGACTAAGATACACCATGCAATTTGATTTTCAAAACAAAAATAGGTTTCAAGATCAGACAGAACGTTAGGCGTCTTTCAAACACTTTCAAAGCTTCATTCAAGACCAAAACGTGATTCCTTCATAAAAAGGCATTAACTTAGGAGAAAAATCATATTTCTATCATGAAGTAACGAATATTTTTAGAATTTTGGCAACGTAAAATCTTGCGGTGCTAAAGGAATACGGTGTAACTTTTTCCCAGGATATCATACGAATTTTTCCTACTACAGGTATGTTAAGGTTAAGCCCCTTCCTTCATTTTTTCATGATCTCGTCATTACACAAGTGTGATAAGAGGAATATAGAAAAATTCATATCCCGAAATTTACGTATATTTACTAGTTTCGCAATTTACGTGTATTTCAGGCTACTAGTTGATTCCAGCGAACTAAATTGCGAAATTCCAAGTTCTTTAAAATCTAAGTTTAACCTAGTGAGTACAGTATAAGAATAATAAGTATCATGCAAGACTAATTTTTTTTAGAGAAGTTACATATTTTGTTATTCGCTTTATTTCATTACTAAGTTACAATATTCTCTTTATCGGGACTGCATATTTAGTTGAGTATTTCGTTCTTCCAGTCAAGAGAACAGAGAATTTATATATACAGTATTAAAGTATTTTCATTATCATCGAGCTACAATCGATGGGCAGGCCCCTATTGGGAAACCTCTGATCAGATGGTATGTTATATACCGAGCCTGCTGTGGCCGAGCGACTATGGGGGAGCCCAGTTAGTCGAGATACAGAGCCTATACACCCTTGTTTCGTTCAGTTATTATATTATCAGTTCAGTTTCAGCTTCAGCATATCGCCTTACATACTTAGTACATTATTTTGTACTGACGTTCATTTTTGGGGGCGCTGCATTTCATGCGTACAGGTTTAGACAAACAGACGGGTAGACCTCCCTAGTAGGTATTTGCCTGAGTTTAGCTTTATCAATAAGCTCCCCATACTTCGGTGTGCCAGGTGTAGAAATTTTGGTATGCATCTTGTGTATATATGTAGATAGGATATGGGTAGGTTGGGGCCATGTTCCGATCACAGTACGTCTATCACTAGAGGCTTGTAGACATATCCTATCAGTTAGTGCAATATGTTGGGCTTGTAGGCCCTGTACGTATATTTGGTTGCCTTGTCAGTTGTAATAATTATGACGACCTTACCGGCCCAGCCTTATATTGACATTTAGTCAGCGTTAGTCTCTATTCAGTTTTAATATTTCACATTGCACATTATCTTGTAATTTGGCCCATGGCCAAAGTATGACGTTGCATGTTTAGAGACTCTTAGTCGCAAGTGATACGCAAGAATAGGTGAGGCGCTAAGTGTCGGTCTCGCCCCTAGGCTTGGGGTGTGACAATTCGTGTTTCGCATATGTTTTCAAGTTAAACTCCTTTATGAAATGTCAGTAGGAAAAAGTCTTTATTTTATCTTTTAATGACATATGATATTATTCTAGAAGTGTATCGGCTTGCCTAGTTGCATGATAGGTGCTCTCACGATCGAGTTTAATTTTGGGTCGTGACATATCTTATTAACCTCGGTGGAGTAGTGACGATGAACAGTCAAGACACTTACTGGTCAAATAAGCTGAACAAGATATAATAATAAACTAACAAGATAAGGATAACAAAGTAACGGCAATAGAAGGAAGAAATAAAATTACAAACAGTAGAGACGATACGGGGAAAACATGGATAGTACCGAGAAGTAGCCAAGTAAATTAACACCAACACAGCCGGGATACATACAAGAAAAATGTGCTTAAATAAGGAAATCAATGCTAACTCAACCAATCGTATCATTTCTAACACACAATTCTGACCATCCCAATCCTCGAAGTCTCATATCACAATCATAACTTCCAAACCTTTAACATACATGGCACCTTATGACCACATATTTCACTTTCACTTTGCATGTCAAAGATCCACGTGCTACTCAGTACATAATATCCGTGACAAACGCTAATTAAGATGTTCAAAAAGTCTCATTTATATATCATAAGGTAAATTTACAGTTTCTAGAATAAAGAGGAAAACCATGGAGAAAAGATGAAGTTATTTTTTAAAAATTATTTGAGTGAAGAAAATAATATTTTTCAAATAGAGATATGACATCGGATAAGCTATCGCCTTTAATATAGGATTCATTAAATTAAAACTTAACAGAAATTCCTTTTTAAGAAAATATAATCTTAGACAGGTTAAGGAGATTTAATTGAGAAACCAATTGAAATAAAATATAACCATTATTAGAAATAATGGATACTAAAAAATATAGCGAGTTATAACTTAAAGGCACACACGGAAATATGATATTAATTCCTTCATTTTAAATCACGATATTACGAAGGAACCAGCAGGGTAGGAGGAGATGACTGAAAGTAGTAACTCTAATTTGAACATTAATTCACTAGAATAATAGTATTAGGAAAGAACATAGGAAATGACGGCAAGTAAATAGGTCAATGATACTCGATCCTCAAAACTCAGTGAAAACAAGAAATACATATTATAAAATCTTGCAAGAAGGAACTAAAGTCAAACCAATAAAACTAAGGATACCAAAATACAAGATATGTTGCGATGCGCAATCCGATCCCACCATATATTATCAATTCACCCTTATTACACATCAATATATCACCTTTATTTCTCCTGTAATGACATGCAACCCGATCCGACCGTACAATTTCAATTCACCATTATTCCTCCTCAATATATCACCCTTATTCCTCCTGTTGCGGCGTGCAACCCGATGTTGACACCCACTTTTCCCTATATATTTTTAGTATGCAAAATACATTCAAAACAGTATATATATATATATATATATATATATATATATATATATATATATACACATACATAAGCATGTCCAAATATTTTATTATTTTTTATAATATTTAAAGGTTTTATAATCGATTTATTTCTATTTTTCATCCATAAAATTCCAATAATTATATCCAAAATTATTATTTTTGATGATTCATTTATTGGATCTTTATATCTATGCCAAAATATATCTAAGATAATTTTTACATATTTTACAATTTTATTTAGTATATGTTAAAGTTAATTGCCTATAATTGCAATATTAGCCTTTTTTAAGATTTAATTCTGTTTTATATTCATAAAATTAAGCCCTATATTTTTAGATTGTAATTTACATATTGTGAATCATATTAGTGCTTTCAATTTATTCTCAAAAATGTTTTTACTATTTTTATAATTTAAAAAGGAAAAAATTGGCTATTTAAATAACATCCTATTTTTGTTTAACTTCTAGCCTAAATTGAACCCAAAATTAGACCCAATTTCCCCGACCCAATTCCAGTCAAACCCGACCCCAACCCAATTCTAATTGACCCAAACCCGGACCCCCTTACCCTTTTAATCCAGGTCGTTGATCATTCAGAGCAACAGCCACCAATCAGCCTTCATAAAATAAACCTAAATGACCCCTTACCCTAATTCATTTTCCGCCAAACACCTCCCTTGAATCCCTCTTCTCTAAATTATCTCTATAGGCTCACATAAACCCTAGCCGCTGCCACCCAGTTTCACCCTAATCCACTTCAATACCCACATAATCCATGGTCACCTATGGCGTTTTGAGATGTGTACTCCTCTCCTATGTCTATTGACTATATATTTTCATGATTCCATGGACAAATCTCGAAGAGATATTGTCGATTCCTTGCTCGACTTCAATCTCTGGTCCTTTTCCAGCCATCCATGGTTGTTCAAGTCTGATCCTTAACTTTTTCGACTAGATTGGTATCTTTTAAGCCTTTCTCAGTTTCTCTGCTGGGTCATGTAATGTATCCTTACAATCCCTTTCCCCTTTCAGTGACTATTGATTATGTGTAGTTTGAGTTTCACTACTACAACTTTTTTCAAAATCACCCTTACCACTTACTATTTCCAATCCAGTTTTAATAAATCTCTGTCAAACTATGTTCTGCACTTCCACTATACTCTTAGAGCCTAAGTTATGCCCCTCTTGTGTGATCCTTGCCTTGGGACCCTTGAGTTCCCACTGATTTTTGACACATAAGGGCTGGCCCTTCCACACTGCACTTATTCTATTTGGTTATGTAAAACTAGGTGTAAGCACTGCCCGGGATTCCCTGAGATCCTTAGAGAACTTTGACACACTCAGGTATGAGAAAGGCTTTGAAACATTAGCATTGAAGTGATTAATTACATAACTTAGTCAAGAAGTCAAGATCGGACTTCCTATGGTTGTAGCTTCTTGTTTTTCATTCATTTCTTCTTTTGTAATTAAGTCACACGGTCTATAATAACTTGTAAACTTTATGCGGTTGGCTAGTGAAAAAAGGTTATGAAATATGCATGTTTTCGCGATTAAAAGGGTAGAAAACAGACTTACAGGGTCTATTTTCTTCTAATATGGCCTGTTAGATATCATACCCACAGGATCTGCTATTGTTTAAAATAAATTCTGCATGCTTCATGTTCACACAATTAGTAGTCATGTCTATAGGATATAAATATCTTTAATAATAGATAACATGCCTATAGGGTTAAAAATCAGCTTTACAAGTAAATATTATGCGTGTAGGATATAAAGTAAATGAAGCTCAATTTTTGTTACAACAAGCATCCAAAATCGTCCTTTAGAGATCATGCCCATAAGTTCAAAGTCAGATTTTAATACTTAGATACCATGCCTATAGGATCTAAATAGGAATAATAGAAATCACGCCTATAGAATTTCAAAATAGTTTAGTTGGAGAAGCCGTCTACTTCATGTTGTTATTCGGAATTGGATTAGTTGATTAATCTTCCGCTTCTTTAATAAGTTTCTCAAACACTTCCTTGACTTAATAATTTTAGAAAGCATGCCAATAGGATCTCATGTCATCTATTTGAAATTAATCACTGCTCCGTTGCATCTCTTAATCAATATAGATATCATCCTCATAGGATATCATTATTATGCCTAGGCAAGCCTTAGGTAAAAATAGACAGTGGAACCGCCTCTGTTTAGTTATCAATTGCTACAACCAACAGGCAGTCCAGATTCAGACTTCTTATCCGAGCTATATAGTGAATCTGGTTCTGACTCAAATTCCCCACTTTACGATTTTTAAAATTCAGACCTTAACCTTGCTTAAGTCGTGCTATTTATATGCATTATTTGCGGAGGTTTATATAAGCCTGTAAACTGCTTACATGTTTCCCCTTTAAATCCTGTCCTACATGTTTTTGTATGTGGCCTTAGCCTTTTTACCTTTAAACCTAAGAGTCAGCCTAAAATCCCTCCATTTATAGGAGTAGTAGTCCTAAAATGCTCTGGGACAAATAGGAACGGGACGAGTAATAGCACGCAATAGAGATCGAGACCAATCCGTTCTTTAATACCTTCACGGGGTGAAAAGGGTAGATATGGATATGATGACCGGTGCGTTAATACCATGTGTAGCCCCTCTTTTGAGGAGTGATTACTGGGTATTGCATTGATGTGATCCATATTACGAACAAACCTAGGAGCCTTTTTCATTCACAAGCATGCTTAGATTATAACTCTTTTCAAAACCTTTCTTTTATTATTTTTTTTCAAAAACTTGTGTATTTAAAATCCCCTATTATTTGAGCCTTTATTTGTTTACTTGCTAATTGCACAAATTCACAAAAACTATCTGCTCGGGAACCACACTACTCGATCCTGAGGGGTGCATAACACCTTCTCCTTAGGATAATTTCAAGCCCTTACCCTATCTCTAGTTAGCAAACATAGTTGTAGTTGATCCCCATAGATGCCCTAACATACCTCAAATCGTTAGGTGGCGACTTTCAAAATTGCAAAACCCCTTTCCCAAAAGGAAAGAGTTGTCCCAGCCAAATGTTATAAACCCGATTTCGTGAGAAAAAAGGGGCGCGACAGCATGGCGACTCTGTTGGGGATTGTTTTTTTCTGGCTTTTACCATTTTAGATTAAAAGGGTAGATAACATGCCTATAGGGTCTATTTGCTTCAAACATGGCCTGTTAGATATCATGCCTATAGGATCTGCTCTTGTTTAAAATAAATTTTTGCATGCTTCATTTTCACACAATTAGAAGTCATGTCTTTAGGATAGAAATGGCTTTAATAATAGATAACATGCCAATAGGGTTAAAAATAACCTTTACAAGTAGATATCATGCCTATAGGATATAAAGTAAGTGAAGCTCAGTTTTCGTTACAGCATGCATCCAAACTCGTTTCCCTTAGAGATCATGCCCATAAGTTCAAAGTCAGCTTTTAATACTTAGATACCATGCATATATGATCTAAATAGCTATAATAGAAATCATGCCTACAGAATTTAATAATAGTTTAGTTGGAGAAGTCATCTAGTTCATGTTGTTATTCTGAATTGGATTAGTTAATTAATATGCCGCTTCTTTAATAAGTTTCTCAAACACTGCCTTGACTAAATATTATTAGAAAGAATGCCAATAGGATCTCAAGTCGTCCCTTCGAAATTAATCACTGCTCCACTGCATTTCTTAATCAATATAGATATCATGCTCATAGGATATCATTATTACGCCTTGGCAAGCCGTAGGTAATAATAGACACTGGAACCGTCTCTGTTTAGTTATCAATTGCTACAACTAACAGGTAGGCCTGATTCAGACTTATTATCTGAGCTACATAGTGAATCTGGTTCTGACTCAAATTCCCTACTTTAGGATTTTAAAAATTCAGACCTTAACTGTGCTTGAGTCGTGCTATTTAGATGCATTATTTGCGGAGGTTTATATCGGCCTTATAACTGGTTACGCGTTTCCCCTTTAAATGCAGTCCTACATGTTTTTGTATGTCGGCTTAGCCTTTTTACCTTTAAACCTAAGAGTCATCCTAAAATTTTCCCCTTAATAGGAATAGTAGTCTTAAATTCCTCCAGGAATGAAAGGAACGGGACGGGTAATAGCACGCAATAGAGGTCGAGACCAATCTGCACTTTAATACCTTCACGAGGTGAGAATGGTAGATATGGATATGATAATCGGTACGCTAATACCATGTGTACCCCCTCTTTTGAGGAGTGATTATCGGTTATTGCATTGATGTGATCCATATTACGAACAAACCTAGGACCCCTTTTCATTGACAAGTATGCTTAGAATATAACTCTTTTCAAAACCTTGCTTTTATTGTTTTTTTAAACACTTGTGTATTTAAAATCCCCTATTATTGAATCTTTATTTGTTTACTTGCTAATTGCACAAATTCACAAAAACTATCTGGCCTAGAACCACACTAGTGGATCCTGAGGGGTGCCTAACACCTTCTCCTTGGTATAATTTCAAGCCCTTACCCTATCTCTGGTTAGCAAACATAGTTGTATTTGAGCCCCATAGGTGCCCTAACGCAACTCAAATCTTTAGGTGGCGACTTTAAAAATTGCAAAACTCCTTTCCCGAAAAAGAAAGAGTTGTCCCAGCCAAATGTCATAAACCCGATTTCATGAGAAAAAAGGGGCACGACACCTGATTCCACCATACAATATCAATATCATAACAATAAACATAATGTGTTGCGGCATGCTGTAAGGCCCCGGAAAATATTTTTCGAGTAATTTAAGATTTCGTCGTGCCAAGGTGGGCTAAATAATTTTATTTCGTGTGCAAATAAGGATTTATGATATTATGGATATCAATTGGATATGTTATTAAGTGTATAAGTCTTATTATAAGTGATTTGGGGTCTAAGGAGAGGCCTAAGTCTAAGCCAAGTTGGAAAATTGCATATTAGACGAAATATATAAATGAGTGCACACAAGACCTCACTTAGAACGATTATATCTCCGGTTATATAAGGAATTGTGTGAGGATCAACCTATCAAATTAAATCCCTTTGAGTCTAGTTTCCAAAGCAACAAACCGTTCGTCATTTACAGGTGTATAGAGAAATTTATGACAATCTTACTGGGAGGGTGTCAGTCGCGCGAAGTTACTTTGAAACTTCGCGCGTTGTTCGCGCGTCTGAGGCAGAATGCTCAGAAAAACGCGCGAAGTTTGAAAAATGTCGCGCGTCTGAGCGAAACTTCGCGCGTCTGGAAAGTTTTAATACCCCAAGACCGGTCTAGAGTGTTCCCAACTCATTTTTGGGGTTATGGCTTGCTCTCTCAAGGGGGTTTCGTCCCAAA
>MU774443.1:0-14636 GCA_026770625.1 Nicotiana glauca
CGCCAATTCAAGCCTAATTCTACACCGAGCCTCCAAAATCAATTCTGATCACACTCCTAAGTCACAAATCATCCCTCGAAGCTAACCAAACCACCGGAATTCACATCCAAACCTTCTAACTATATAGTCAACTTTCGGTTGACTTTTCCAAAACAAGCTTCCTTCTAAGAGGCTAAGTGCCTCATTTTCAACTAAAACCAATTCAATTCTATCCGATTCATTCAAATACTGATATTGAAGCATAGAACAACATAATACGGGAAAACGGGGCGGTAACTCACGTGACAACGGGCCAGGTCGTCACAGTGTCTAAAAGCAACAAATCTACACAAGTCTCAAGACCCCCAATCACAACAATACAAGAACAATGGACTCGATCGACCACGATAGAATCACCCACCGGTGTAGACACATAAACAGGAACACTCAATACATCATTAGGCATGACCAAGTACGGGGAAAAATAAGATGACACATACAAATACGTAGACCCCGAATAAAACAACACTGAAGCATCTCTATCATAAACCAGAACCGTACTTGTAATAACTGCATTTGGAGCCTCGGGTCTGGCCTGAAGAGCATAACATCAGGGGTGTGCCCTTCCACTCTGATCTACCTCTCTGGGACGGCCTGCAACTGGATGGCCTCCACCTCTACTGGTCTGAGCTCCACCTCTAAATCCTCTACCTCCCCCTCTAGCACCTCTACCCCCGCCTCTAGCTGGCTGGACAACCTGTGGAACATCTAGTGCCTGGATCATAGCACGGGGGCCCTGCTGCTGCGAATGAGTACCCACCAACCTCGGACAAGCCCTCTGGATGTGACCATACTCACCATACTCATAACATCCACCTGAATGCTGCGGTTGAGGAAACTGAGACTAACCCTGGCGGCCTGAATGACCACCTCGAAAGCTCTGGAGCGGCGATGCACTCATAAGAGCTAGTGGTGCACTATGGGACTGCTGATCAAAATACTGCCCACGAGGAGCACGACTACCTGAGGCACCGTGAGAAACCTGGAGTGCTGACTGGAAGGGCCTAGGAGGATGACCCCTATCATACGAATCTCTGCCTCCAGACGAGGCACCACTGAATCTGCCTAACTGACGGGGTCTCTTGTTTGCCCTGTAACTACCCCCATGTGATAATACCATCTCAATTCTCCAAGCCATATTGGCCGCCTCCTGGAAGGATATCTCACTCCCAGCCTTTCTAGCCATCTGGAGACGAATCGGCTGAATGAGCCCATCAATAAACCATCTCACACTCTCCTTCTCAGTGGGAAGTATAATAAGAGCATGGCGAGCCAAATCAATGAACCTGGTCTCGTACTGGGTGACTGTCATGGATCCCTGTTGGATACGCTCGAACTGCCTCCTATATGTCTCTCGTTGTGTAATAGGGAGAAACTTCTCCAGAAATAGCTGTGTGAACTGCTCCCAGGTCAAGGCTGGAGACCCTGCTGGTCTAGCTAAGCAATAATCCCTCCACCAAGTCTTGGCAGATCCAGACAAGCGAAGTGTAGAGAAATCAACCCCATTGGTCTCAACAATACCCATGTTCCGAAGAACCTCGTGGCAGCTGTCCAGATAATCTTGAGGATCCTCGGTAGATGCAACACTGAAGATAGTAGTGAAGAGCTTGGTGAACCTATCTAATCTTCACAAAGCATCGGCAGATATAGTTACTCCATCACCGACCTGGGCTACCACACCCGGTTGAGCTGCTCCAACTGGCTGAACTGCTGGAGTCTGAATCTGGGCAGCTACCTGCTCCGGAGTACGAGTAGCAGGAGTCTGGGCTCCTCCTCCAGCCTGAGAAGTGGCTGGTGTTACAGGAAGAAAGCCTGCACGGGTGACACTCTCCATGAGGCCCACCAATTGGACCAGAGCATCCTGAAGAACTGGGGTAGCAATAAACCCCTCTGGGACCTGAGCTGGACCCACCGGAACTGCTGGGGCCGGAACCTCCTCGTCAAAATCAACCTGAGGCTCTGCCACTGGTGCTTCTGCTCGGGACTGAGCTCTGCCCCTACCTCGGCCTCGGCCTCGGCCTCTGCCCCTAGTGGGTGCTGCTGCTGGGGGCTCGGGCTGCTGAGCGGCAGATAAGGAAGCGCGTGTTCTCGCCATTTGTGAAAGAACAAAGTAGAAATTTAATTAGCATTGAGAAACCATACCGTACGACAAAAAAGAACAAATGTGAAACTTTTCCTAATTTTGTAGCCTTTGGGGGATAAATATAGACGACTCCGTACCCATCCCTCATACTCTACTGAGCTTGTCCGTAAGTTGTGAGACCTATGTAACCTAAATCTCTGATACCAACTTGTTAAGACCTGAAATTCCCACTCTCGGGAGTCGTGATGGCGCCTATTCGTAGAAGCTAGGAAAGCCACACATTTAGAATCCATAAATACTTTTATTTTAAATTTATTTTTACCAATTTAATTAACAGGAAATAATGATTAAACAACAGCGGAATTCATAATTTAGCGAAAGACTTAAACCAAATAAATCAAAATAATAAGAAAATCCACACATGCCTCTACCCAGAACTGGTGTTACAACATACACGGACTATCTAGGAGTGCTACATACAAGTGTCTGAAGCAAGGAAATAAAATATGTCTTGAGTACAAAAGGAAACAGTGCATCAAAATAGGTAGAAGAGATGTCGGGCCTGCGGACGCCTGCAGGACTACCTCGGGATCTCGTGGACTAAAGGCTGGCTCCCGAACTACTGCTGTGCACCGTATACTGATCCAGTATCTGTACATAAGTACAGAGTGTAGTATCAGCACAACCGACCCCATGTGCTGGTAAGTGTCTGGCCAAACCCCGACGAGGTAGTGACGAGGCTACGACCAGACTCCAGATAAACTTGTGCAATTATATAATATATGGCGAAAAAATAAACAAGTAATAAGCAGTTAAAAGGAAGGGGGTACATGCTTCGGGGAGACAAGTCAATTTAGCAGAAATCAATTAAATATGAAGGAACAATACCGTATCTAAAATAATATAATAATAATATTGTTGCGGCACGCAACCCGATCCATATGTATATATATAACTGTTGTGGCGTGCAACCCGATCTATATGTATATATATAATTGTTGTGGCGTGCAACCCGATCCAATAAATATAATATATTTGTTGCGGCGTGCAACCCGATCCAATATAATATCTGTTGCGGCGTGCAACCCGATCCAATATATATAATATCTGTTGCGGCGTGCAAACCGATTCAATATAATATTTGTTGCGGCGTGCAACCCGATCCATATATTTATATTCATTAATAAAAATGTTACGGCGTGCAACCCGTTCCAAATATATAGCTTACAGTGTTCACAACAACAATCCCGGTAAGGGATTAACTATAGATTATACTATCCCGGCAAGGGACACTCAGCTATAACCAATCACAATTCAACTTCTAATCATCTCTATTATCATCATTTCTAACTCATAATTAACTTTTACGGGAATAAACTAAGCCTTTGTTCAATACTACCGATTTACTCATTATTTCAACCATAGCATTATTCAAGAATTCAACAAGTATCAATTTAAGACTTACTCATGCTCGACTCCAATGTATAGATACTCGTCACCATGCCTATACGTCGTACTCAACAAGAAACACATAGCAAATATGACTCAACTCCTAATCCATCAAGCTAAGGTTAGACCGAACACTTACCTGAAACTTCCACGACCAATTCAATCCTCAATAACCGCCTTTCCTTTCGAATTTGGTTCCAAATCAATTGTATATATACATATATGACTTCATAACATCAAATAATGCTTAACAATTCGAATCCAATGCCTAATTATAGCTTTCCAATCATTCTTTCCAAAAACCCAAAAATCTACCCCGGGCCCTCTTGGTCAAAATACGAGGTTCGGACCAAAATCAAATCACCCATTCACCCACGAGCCCGAATATATAATTTATTTTCAAATTCGACCCCAAAACGAGGACTAAATCAAGAAAAATTAAAAAGCCCTAACTCTACCCAAATACCTAATTTTCTATCCCTAATCATATGTTTTAGGCCTAGAAATTCTTTAGATGTTGATGAAAATGGAAAAAAATGAGTTTGGGATTATTTACCCAAGAAGTTTTGGTGAAAAAGTGCTTCAAGGATCGCCTAGGAGCTTTGGAGAAGAAGAAGTTTTGTAAAACTTTGAGAAATCCCGTAATGGGTTCTGTTTTTGGAACTTAAAATAACTGGGTAAAATTCTTCTTCGCGTTCGCGACAGACACAATGCGTCCACGATGAGTCAGGTCCAAAGACCTTCACGTTCGTTGGGGCTCGCATTTGCGGAGAGTAATCTCCTCGAGCCTCGCGTTCGCGTGCAAAGAGTTGTGTTCGCGATGAACAAACTGGTGGTCCTCCCCCTGTACCCTATGCGTTCGCGAGTGGGAGTACGCATTCGCGAAGAAGCCAAAATGGCACCTGGGATCTTTGCCTTACGCGTTCGCGAGAGGGACCACGCGAACTCAAAGGGTAAAATCCCTGGGCACTAACAGCAGAAAATCTACAACACTTCTTAAGCCAAAAACCATTCCGAAACACTCCCTGGCCCTCGGGGCTCCCAACCAAACACACGCACTAATTCAACAACATCATACGAACTTATCCATGCGATACAAATCGCCTAAATAACCTCAAAAACAATAAATCAAACCTCAAAATCAAGAATTTTTTCAAACTCCATCAAGTTTCAAATTTAGAACTTTAAGTTCGAATCTCATCAAACGACGTCCGTTTTTATTCAAATTTTACAGGAAGGACTTAAAACATATATAAGACCTGTACCTGGCGTCGGAACCAAAATACGGGCCCGATACCATCGCTTTCTAATCAGATTTTATTTCAATTTTCCTTAACAATTTCAGAAAAATAATTTCCTTTAAAAGTTTATTTCTCAGGCTCGGGACCTCGGAATTCGATTCCGGGCATATGCCCAAGTCCCATATTTTTCTACGGACTCTTCGGGAACGTCAAATCACAGGTTTGGGTCCGTTTGCCCAAAATGTTGACCAAAGTCACATTTATTCATTTTAACATAAAAACTTAGCATTTTCACATAAATTTTATATTTAAGCTTTCCGGCTACGCGTCCGGACTGCGCACGCAAATTGAGACGACTCTAAATGAGGTTTTCAAGGCCTCAGAAACTTAAGATTCAATTAAAAACAGGTGATAACCTTTGGGCCGTCACATAGGAAATTTAAAGGGATGGTTCAGTTGTAAAATACTGTGGATGACAACAAAAAAATCAACAGCCAAAATAAGAATAAGTAGCACTAATTTTACTTTCTTTTCCTTCACTTTCACCATCAAATATATTTCTCAATTCTCATACTGTAAATATAAAGCTTCATCGTGGAGAAAAAAATTAAAGTTTCCTAAAATTTAATCTTACAAACAAGCATAGCATCTCTCATTCCCACCACTATTGAACAATATAAGGTGAATCAATGATTTTATCGAACATGTATGTTGGATATCTTTCTTCAATTTATTTGTCCACTATAAATCTATTACTAAGATTTTATATTTATAATGGTCATAAATGAGATTATATGGGAAAATATGGAGATAAAACAATTGGTATATTCTGTTCTTTCGGAAAAAAGAATGGGAAATAATGGATTGAAGATTCATCAATTTAACGTTGAATTTTAATATTAAACTTTTACACATTATTATATATAGTTCTACTTTACTTCTTTGATAGTCTTAAAAGGTTTACGATCACAATAGTTTATTGTACCATTTTTTATTCTTTCACAAGAACTTTAATTTATTCTCTTTTCTACTTCTATGAAATACGAAAGTCATAAATTTTTCTCTCTCTCTAGTTTTGACCATTCATATGGTGCTTTTGTTGATAATAATTTAAATTAAGAGATAATAATGTAATATGATAGTTGTAGTATACAATTATACTACAACATCACTTTGAGAATATACATTCTTTACATCAACTTGAGATTATGAGAGTAAGCAATTTTTAGATTTAGATATTGATCAAGGGTAAATATTCATAAAAAATTTCTCTCTCTAGTATATTAGACCGCTCATATGGTTCTTTTATTGATAATAGTTTCAATTAAGAAACAACAATATATAATAGGATAGTTGTAGTATAAAATTATATGACAACATCACTTTGGGAATAAACACGTTTTACACCAATTTCAGATCATGAGATTAAGAAATTTTTATATTTAGATATTGGTCAAGGGCAAATATTCCTTTATCATTACTATTATATACGAGAGGATAAGCAGGCATGTAAATCTAAGGGTATTTAAGACATTTATCATACAAAGCCTATTTTGTATTTTAACAAAGATGTCGTGTAAGAGCTCTTGAGTCTTAAAAGGAAGAATTTGATTGGCTAAAAAAGAATTTTAGCCTGCTTTGACTATTATACCCTCTACTTTTGATTGGGTTGTGGCAACTTTTCTTATGTTACATCATTATACTGTCACTACTTTCGCTTTACTAGAATGATTGGGCCCCACGAAACTTTTCATTTCATCAGCTTCTTCATAATCAGCATATTACAACTTTTGTCTTGTAATTTCCTTCTTGTATAAAAGCAAATTAGTTGAGCATCATGAAAATAAAAGGAGATATCAGGACATTTAATAATTTTTTACACAAATAAATCTCACAGCCAGATGAAGATTTAAAGCGAGTTATGAATTTCAATCATTTTAAGTTATTAGAGTTCTTAAATAATATTTTATACACATCCAATAAATTATCAAAGAAAATTTAATATTTGAACCAACAACTTTTGAGTTTAATCCATAATGAAATTCTAGCTCTGCCACCAGATATATTGTTATTGGGCCCGTGCACAGCACGGGCTATCCATACTAGTAATTGAATATATGTCATCACACAATTTAAAAATAAACTTCGTATGATTTAAGCATGTAAGTGTGCAACATATATATTTTTCTCAACTAAATACTTTTTGGCAATGAAATAACAATTATAAATATATCAAAATTATAAATTTAACGTGCATGTCACGATCATCATAAGTCATGTATCCTAATATTTACAAAAAATAAATTTCACAAAAGTCGCTGTCACGACTCGTATTTTCCACCCTCGGGGGTCGTGATGGCGCGTACTAATGGGAGCTAGGCAATTCAACCTTAACTACTTGCTACACTTTCATATTTATTCTTTTTAACAAATACCACGCGATAATATGATAACAACGAAATTTTAAATAAATAAGCGGAAGTCAACAATTATATATCCTAAGACTA
This sequence comes from Nicotiana glauca, assembly GCA_026770625.1. NCBI lineage: Eukaryota > Viridiplantae > Streptophyta > Magnoliopsida > Solanales > Solanaceae > Nicotiana > Nicotiana glauca. Next base: position 7,320 of record MU774443.1, read on the forward strand.
CGTCTATTACAACTTTTGAAACCTCAAATACCCAAAACCTGGTGTCATTGTGTCACAGACTGTCTAAGAGTCACTACATACAAGGTCTGAAGAAAATACAATAAACTGTTTCTGACAAAAGAAAATGAAACAGTGAATAGAAATAGAGGGAAACGCCAGGGCCTGCAGACGCCTGCAGGTCTACCTTGGGTCTCCGGGTGGACTAAAGGAAGCCCTCCAACTACTGTCCGAAATCTGCTCCTGAATCTGCACACAGTGCAGAGTGTAGTATCAGCACAACCGACCCCATGTGCTGGTAAGTGTCCAGCCTAACCTTGGCGAGGTAGTGACGAGGCTAGGACCAGACTACCAAATAAACATGTGCAGTTCAAATATATATACAACAGAAAAGAAATACAGCGATATCCAGTCAATATGGAAGGGGAGTGGCATGTTGTGGGGGTGATAACAATTTCCAAGTAAAAAGACCTCAAATAGCGAAAGAAATAACATAACTCGGATACCAATAAGGAATCAAAAGCAATAAACGCACGACATCACCCTTCGTGCTTTTACTCTCGTCCTCACCAAAGCAAATATTATCAAAACGTGCACGACATCACCCTTCGTGCTTTTACTCTCTTTCCTCATCATATAATCAATAGAATCGGCACGGAATGGTACATCGTGCGGTACGACATCACCCTTCGTGCTTTACACTCTTTCCTCACATTCATACACGGCATCACCCTTCGTGATTTATACCCTTTTCCTCACAAAACAACAAGCACGACATCACCCTTTGTGCTTTATGACTCTTCCTCATCCAAACAACAATCACAAGCAATGGGGCGAGAGAATAACAAGATTATAATAGAAATCTCGGCAAGGGAGCAACATTTAAATAATTAAATACCAGCAAGGGAACAACATCTAAACAATTAAATTCCAGCAAGGGAACAACATCAACAATATCAACATCCCGGCAAGGAAGAAAACCAATAAAGCAATAATATTCGGGCAAGTGAATACTTTAATAACTCTTTCTCTTTTTACTTTTATCTCACACTCGCTTTACCACTTGAGCCAATGCTCCAAAGGGTTCAATCATCTCATTTTCTTTCACAATTCATAATATAACTTGAGCAACTTCTCCTCGATGTTTACGAGTCACAATTACTTCCTTGACTTTTCACAATAAATAAAAATCACTTTTAAAGCATAGATTATTCAACAAAATCATGAAAATCATATTATAAGACTCACGGTCATGCTAGACACCAACGTATAGATACTCGTCACCATGCCTATACGTCGTACTCGACAATAATCACGTAGCAAATAGGACTCGACTCCTAATTCCTCAAGCTAAGGTTAGACCAAACACTTACTCGAACTTCCACGGTCAACTCAAGCCTCAAACACCGTTTTTCCTTTCAAATTCGGCTCCAACCCAATCGGATCTATACACAATTGACTTAATAACATCAATAAATGCTAAACAATTCAATTCCAATGCTTAACTATAGCTTTCTAATCATTCTTCCCAAAAACTAAAAAATTGACCCCAGGCCCGCTTGGTCAAAATACGAGGTTCAGACCATAATCAAATCACCTATTCACCCACGGGCCCAAATATATAATTATTTTTAGAATTCAACCCTAAAATGAGGTCCAAAACACAATTAATCAAAAAGCCCTCGTTCTACCCAAATCCCTAATTTTCTACTCTTATTCACATGATTTAGGCCTAGAAATCTAATGGGTGTTAATGAAAAATGAAGAAAATAAATCTAGGATTACTTACCTATGAACTTGTGGTGAAACCCTCTTTCAAAAATCGCCTAATTTGGAGTTGAGATGAAGAAGTTATGAAATTTTAAAATAAATCCCGTAATGCTACTGTTTTAAATCGCTGGGCAGACCTTCATCGCGTTTGCGATGGGTCTGCCGCATTTTGCGAAGAGCTACCTTCCTCAGGCTTACGCGATCGCGAGTCCTCTTACGCGTTCGTGAAGGGTTGGCCCCCTGACCTTCGCGTTCGCGGACCTATGAACGCGTTCGTGTAGAGGAATATTCACTTCCTAAACCAATCCCCCATTTACACTATGCGTTCGCGGACGTGGGCCGCATTCGCATAGAGCAACCCCCCATGTCAGGATCATCATAAGTCATGTATCTTAATATTTACGAAAAATAAATTTCACAAAAGTCACAAAGGTAGAAATTTATAAATAAATAATAAAGTGAAGTTAAGAAAATAGAACCCGATTTTTATTGAGTCTCATCTAAGAGACTTGCATATTATTGAAAACCCCAACCTTTCGTCTTTGTTTCTTATTTTTTTCTTCTGTCCGCAAGGTCTAAGTGAATTGTTTATCTTCTAAATGTGTTAGATAGACTCCATTGTATAAGTCGAAGATCCACAAAACAGCCACCAAATGATATACATTTTGACATAAATTTATCCCATATGTAAATTTTGCCACAATATAATTCTTGACAAATATAGATAGGAAGGAATATAAATTAGATTTATCGTGTCTTTCCCTCCTTTAGGCTCATTTAAGGCAGCAACGGTTGACATTAGTAACTAATACTACTATAAAAGGTTGCACCTCTTCAAATAAATTTGGTATTTTATTATATTTTTTAAACCAGAAAATTTAAATGAAGTAGGAGGGTAATTATGTAATTTAATTTTTCAGTTAAGGCCTTCCTACTTTTAATATAACTAGTTTCTCGACACGTGCGTTGCACGTGTATACCGAGTCATGTATACATGATTTTATAAATTAGTATCAATATTATTTAAAAAAAATTGAGGACACAATTATACAAGAAAGAATAAAATATAAGTTTGTGGAAATAATCAATGTATATCATCATTTATCTGTTGAAGTCAAAATGATTGAATATCGTCTAAATCTATAAAGATGAACAATCAAATTTTAATTAAATACATATGATTTTTTTACTCATTTTGATTTTATGATAATCATGTAATGATGTGAATACTTCATTATATATGATACTCTAGTTGTATGTTTTTTTTCTACCGTTCCTAATGATAATTATATTGGATCGCCGTCATCTTCTTCAAATATTTTGGTGTTCTCGATTGTTATCTCCGTGTTTATCTCTTCATCTTCAATTTCGATTGCACTAACCTTTTCAACTTCATGTGTCTTCTCTTCAGTTAAATGTTTTGTAACTTGATCTCCTCAATTTTGTGTTTCAATTTTGATAAGCAATGTGAATTTTTTTTATTCTTATTCAACCCCAAGTTGCGATATAATTTGAATTCTTCTTTTTGTACTAAAAAAGTTAGTAGGTTATTTTAAAAGGACCATTACAGAAATAAGGAAAATATTATTACTTGATATATGTTGTAAAATAGAAATTAAATGAAAAGGTAACATTTTGAGAGATTGATTGCATACGTTTTCATATCGCAAACCAAACAAATATCTTATAACTTCAAAGACTATAATATTATCCCATGCTCTAATTTATGTGGTGGTGTTTGACTTACACTGAGTTTACAAAAGAAAGATTTTTTTTTTTTGGAATTTGTGGTCTAAAATAAATTATAGTAAATATTTATATGACTTTAAATCAATGAACGCATAAATTTTAAAGATAAATTATTAAGAAAACGTGACATTCATCTTGAGACTTACTAAAAATAAAAGAGTATCACATAACTTGAGACAAGAGGGGTATCAACAAACATACATAAGTAAACTATTGACTTATTTAGTGATATAGAAAAATGTAGGAAAAGAATTGTAAAGTATAAGTGCTTTCCTTTGGCTGTAATCAAGGTTTTTAATGCTAGAACAATTATGTACAACAATATTATTTACAAAGTTTACTTTCTTGCTAGAAAAATTGCTTGGGTCGCATTAAATATCTCTCTTTCTATATATATATATATATATATATATATATATTGATTAGATTGAATACATTCTAAAAAGCGTATAAATGTTTAAGGGATCATTACACAAATAGCCGGTTGAATTTTGTTGTTTATTTTTTCTAGTCGATATACATAAACTATACACTTATTATACATAGTTATATATATTTTTATTATGAATTATATATATTTATATATTCACCGGCTATTTTCAGTTTAAGCAGTTGAATGTGCGACCATTTAGGTTAATTTTTCATTTTTTAAAGTGATTGGAAGAATGTACCTCTATATGGTCAAATGAATTATTGATATCCCTAATCTTCACCTCTATGGCCTCTTTAAACAGTATATGTATTACAGATATTTTTTTTATTTTGTCCTTTTATACATATTATGCATGCATTTCAATTAAATATTACATAATAACTATATTTTAGTAATAATTCCCTAAATTAAAAAATCAAGTAATATAATTATCATTTTTGAAGAGATATAACTTTTTGAAACGTTAGATTTATGAGTATATATTAACAGCTATAGTGGAGTATCACAAAATTTCTTTCTAAACTATAAAAAGAAAAAGATTAAGTATAATCTAAAAGATAAAGAATTTACTATAAATATAACTTTTTTGATACACTACCTTGGTCTATTGTATCCGTAACAAAACATAGTGCTACAACAGGTGCTTTATTAATCAATTTTTGTAGCATTTCACCATCTTCTACTGCTAGTAACAATAAGGTTATATGATCACACCCGAATCTTACAATTAAATATTATATTAATTGTAATGTAATAAATACTTTTATTCTATCAATTAATGATTATGATAAAATTAACAACTAAATTAATTAATTACAGCTACCTTTGGTTCATAAGTAATATTGCATTTCTTTTCCTTTTCCATTCTTTAACGGAGGTCTTAACTTTAACTAAAACGTTAAGTATGTCCATAAAAAAAATTAAAAGAGTAACATGTAAAATGGAGAAGCCTTAACATTCAATTAAATGTCAAGATGCCTACAAATAATATTAATGGAATATACATGTGTATTTTAAAGAAATTATAGAGTAAATAAGAGTAAAATACATTTGATGGAGTATTAATCAATGAAGTCTAAAGAAATTACCACAGAGTCTCCTTTGGTGCATTTTGCCTCATCGAAGGAAATCATGTTTCCTTTGCGGGTGTTGTTGATTTTGTTTCTTTTGGTTGCTTGAAATAATTTGAGTTTATCTGATTAAAGATAATCTATAGGAAGTGAGATGATCATTCACATGACCATTTCACAATTATTTGCTGGTAGTGGCTTATGTAGGTATCCTTTGGCAAGTAATTAAAATGGCTCATGTAACTTTTTATTTGAATTAAATATTGTATCCCTTGGCAAATAATCGAAATAATCATTTATGTTAGGAAAAATGCACAAGTACTCTCTGACCTATACCTGGATTCCCAATTACACACTTTTTCTTCACGGGAATCATATTACTCCCATAAACTTATTTTAAATGAAATTATTTTTACTCTTGACGCTGATGTGGCAGAGTGTGTATATTTCACTTTTCCAAAGGAGAGTGAGAAGAAGGAAAAAAACTATTTTCAGATTATTTTTTATTTATTTTTTACCATTTTTTCTTACTTTTTTTTCCTCTTCCTTTTCCTTTTTTTTCCTCTTTTTTCTTTTACTTTTTTTTTCGTTTCTTCTCTAATTCCGGCGGATATTCATTCACCGGTGATTTTGTCTAACTGTTTTTTTTTTATTTTTTATTTTCACACACAAATTAAACTCTAAAAAAGATCTATTCATAAGCAACGTAAAATACACTCAGATTTGGGGAAAAAAATTCATCATCGCAAAACCTTCCCACGCCGGAAAAAAATCATGTATTGAAATTTTAACTGGAAAAAGTTTTCTCAGCTTATATTTATTTTTATTTCTTTTGCTCTTCCTCCCACACATAAATTACACTTTAAAGAAATTTATATATATATATAACAAAACACACTTAGATCGGGATAAAAATCTATCGCCATAAAAAATGGTGTTTCTGAAATTCCGACGGCCACCATTTTATGCCGCCGATAACCAAAACAAAAAGAAAGAGAATGAAATAACCCCAAAAAATGATAATAATAAGAAATAAGAAAAAAGCATAAGAAAAAGAAGAAAGAATAAAAAAAAAGTACTAAAAATACATGTGGGGCGCGTGTAGCTCACCATTTGCCAAGAGTTTGGTTGTCAGCGTTAAGGATGTAAAAAATTACACTTAAAATAAATTTAGGGGGGTAATAGGATTCCCGCAAAGAAAAAATATGTAGTTGAGAATCCGGGTATAGGTCAGGGGTACTTATGCACTTTCTCTTTATGTTATTAACAAGGTGGTATAGATTAATATATTTTATTTTATTAAATAGAGTATTTGATTAAAGAAGAAAGATATTTAGGTAATTTAAATTAAAATTATAGGGTTCCAATCTACTAAATAACATGTCAAAGCAGCAAACCAATAAGCATGTGATATTCCAGTGAAATCTTCTCATAAGATGATGTATAGGCTAGCGAAATAACACAGGAAACCCGAGCACATATTTTTTTCTTTCTTGTGAAATATGGTATTTAATTATGATGAAAAAGAGAAAGTAATTGAGATCTATTGGACGTGGAAGTTTTACAAGAGAATAAAAGAACGGAAAAGGGTCTGAAATATCCTTGTACTATGGTAAATTATTTAAAATTGTCCCCCGTTATACTATTGAGCCATAAAAGTCCCTACCGTCCAACTATCCTAACAAATCTGCCCTTACTTTGACGGAAGTGCCACGTGGCATCCATCCTTGCCTCTTTTTAAATCTGGCCACGTGGCACTTCCGTCAAAATAAGGGCAGATTTGTTAGGATAGTTGGACGGTAGGGACTTTTATGGCCCAATAGTATAACGGGGGATAATTTTAAACAATTTACCTAAGGCTGTATGGTGGGCCGGACCCGAGCCTAAATGGGCCAAACGGGCCGGGCTTAACGGACCCGGACTTAGTGGGCCTGCGCTCTGGCGGTCCCGGGCTTCGTGGGCTCAACGGGTGAGACCAGCCCGTGACGGGCCTAAGCCCATGTGGTCCTGGGCTAAACGGGCCGGGCTCGTGGACTTAGCGGGCTTAACGGACTTTTTTATTTTCGGGCTTTTTATTTTTTTATTTTTTTTGTTTAAGGCAATTTATTGTAAACCATATCATGATTATATAAAAATATATGTAGCATATATGTAGAAATCTAATTATTAAAGTGCTTGACGAAAAAGTAAAATAATAAAACAATAGTAAAATTAAATTGCTATGCATAATAAATTAATAACAAAGTACAACATGAAGCATAAATACGTCTAATAATTTTAAAATAACACAAATTGTTG
>MU774444.1:0-24154 GCA_026770625.1 Nicotiana glauca
CATGTTAATTCTACCATAAACTTGAATAATTAGGCCAAGGAACTTACCTCCATTCGATTCTCAGTCAAAAACCTCAAAAATTCTCGCCCAAAGCTCCCAAAATCGCTCCACAATGGAGGAAAAATGACATAAGTCCGCGGATGAAATAATGATATAAACTCTTCTGCCAACAACGATTTTCGCTTCTGCGGCTAAATAACCACACCTGCGGTCACCGCATATGCGCCCAAATGACCGCTTATGCGGTCTGACTTAAATCCCCAGGGACCGCTTATGCGGTCTAGAACCGCTTCTGCGGTCACCGCATTTGTGGACTTTTATCCGCTTCTGTGGAAATTGCCAAGCCTCCAGGAACCGCATTTGTGACCTCCCCACCGCATCTGCGGAACCGCCTATGCGGTCCCTTTTCCGCAGATGCAGAAATGACAGAACCAGCAAACTTCAAACATGCAACAAACTCCAAATTCTCCGTTTAACCACCCGAATTCACCCCGAGGCCCCCGGGATCTCAACCAAAGGAACCAACATATCCAAAAACATCATACGCACTTGTTACAATCATTAAAACACATCAAATAACACTAAAACCATTAAATCACATCGGATTCAAGCCTAAGTTTCTTAAAAACTTCTGAATTGCACATTCGATCAAGAACCCGACCAAACGTCGTCCGAATGAACTGAAAATTTGCACACATATCCAAAATCACCTAACGAAGCTACAACAACTCTCGAAATTCCATTCCGACCCCCGGATCAAAATCTCACCCATCAACCGGAATTTGCCAAAATGTTAACTTCGCCAATTCGAGCATAATTCTACACCGGACCTCCAAAATCAATTCCAATCACGCTTCTAAGTCACAAATCATCCCCCGAAGCTAACCGAATCACCGAAAATCACATACGAGCCCTCTAACTCGTAAGTCAACGTCCAGTTAACTTTTCCAACTTAAGCTTTCCTTAAAGAGACTAAGTGTCTCATTTCGTATCAAAACCAATCCAAATCAACTCTAACACACCACATACCGATAACGAAACATGAAGAAGCATGAAATAGGGGAAATGGAGCAATAACATATGAGACGACGGGGCGGGTCATCACAAATTACATATTCAATATTGAATTCCTCACTTTAAGCATCAATAAGATACAGGTTTAAAAATGAATTGACCTAGTTAAAGGATTAAACCAGTGGAACAACAAAATCAACTAAGCACAAGTTTCGAATAATAATAAAAGAAAAATAAATAGAAGAGAGTAGGAGATGAAGAATGATCAAGAAAGATGCAAGGAAGAAAAGAAAAGGAATAAAAATGAAAGAAAAAAATGAAAAATAGGAATACCTATACACTGGTCAAACTTGTAACTCTTCTTCAACCTCCTGATTTTGACCAAACTAGGTCTCAATCACATGTTCTCAGATGAAACCACATGATCGAGGTCTCGTTTGGTCTTAATCATTGCGTATCTACAGACTCTGAATCTCAACCTTTTCGGGTCTATCTTTATTTAAAATTTGACGAGTTGTGGGGACGTTCGAGGGAAACCAGTGATGGATTAGGCCTGAGGGGGTCAAGGTGATTGTGTGGTGTTGATTTGGGGTTGATTGGGTAAGCTTAGGGTTTGGGGTCTGATTTCGATTGAAGATTCGAAGAATTTGGATAAGATTCGAGGGAAACGGGAGGTGGATTCAGAATGAGGAGAGTGAGGTGATTTGGTGGTGTTAATTTGGAGGTGTTTGGGCCATCGGAACCACCTTGAGGCAATTTCCGGTGGCGGAGGACGGTGGCATTATAGGGAGGGGGCTCTGGAGAAGGTGAAAGAGACGAATGAAGGGGGGTTTGGTTTGGGGTGGGGGTATGAATTCGGGTATATTAAAATTAGGGAGTTGATTTGGGCCGTTGGATGATGAGAATCCAACGGCTCAGATTAACTCACTAATTGAAACGGGGTCATTTTTGGTTAAGTGAGGGGGAACCGGATGGATATTGGATAGGGTCGGAGCTGGATCAGGTGAGGGGGGACTTTTGAGACTGTTTGATCAAAATAAATGAACGGTTGAGATCACTTGTCATCGAAACGACGTAGTATTCTCACCATACTACGACGTTTCGATCGCCCCTTGGATCGAAGGCCTGGACTGGGTTTGGAATTTTGTGGTTTGGGCCTTGGATTAAATCCAATTTTTTGGCCCAATTCTGATCCCTCTTAAATATTTTCTCTCTTTTCTTTTCTTTTCTTTATTTTTCTTCCTAAATTAATTTTAAAATTAAAACCAAAATTCTAACTTAAATTAATAAAAACCAAAATTGACTATAAAAGACTAATACACTTTAAACAGTATTTATCACAAGTAATTAAATACTAAAAATAAAATAATCACACAATTTGACATTAAACACTGATAAATACAAAAATACATTTTTTATGATTTCCACTCTTTTTGTAAAATAATTGATTATTGATTAATTCCAAAATGTTGATTTAAATTGTAAACACAATTGCAACATATTTTTTGTATTTTTCGATTAATTTAAACAACAGACACGCACACACAAGTGCTAAAAATTACTAAATATATCACAAAAAATTCACAAAATTGCACACAATAAAACAAATATTTTTGTTTTGATTTTGTGGGAGTAATTCATGTGAGGCAAAAATCATATGCTCACAGCTTTCCCTCTTTGTTCGTGAACACGAAGAGTTTTCGTGCAAAGACAAAGTGAGCGGAATCGAGCGATTTTTGCTCGTTTGAATACTCTGCGTGAAGCATTTTTGAAAGATTTGACTGAACCTCTGCTTCAAAGGTTTCCTACATATCCTCGGCTGAAAAGGAATCAGGTCAATGTAGTTCGAGAATTTTTGGTAGCTGGGACTACCATGAAGCTGTGTTTACTGTTGTTGCTACTGCTGCTACTTGGTGACCCCCTTATTACACCATGCTAAAAGAAAAATAAAGAAGCTAGGCTAAGCTATGGCTTATGAATTACAAAGACTTATTCTCAAACTTGCTCCGCGACCGTTGTTGCCTTGTCGCCTTGTATTTCCCTGCAACAATTCTTTTATTGTTGTCTTGCATCGTCTTCTTGATATGTTCTTCCTTTCTTCAGAAGAATACCTGACTACTGATCTTTTAAATGCTTTCTCTTGATCATTGTCGTCTTCCTCTATTCTCCAGGCGGGTTCCTGACTTCTTGACTTGAATCGTATTCCTCTGTTCTCCAGGCAGACTCCTGACTTCAAAACTTGAAACGTATTCTTCTGTTCTCTAGGCGGGCTCCTGACTCCAATACTTTAAAAAGTACACCTCTGTTATCCAGGCGAGCTCCTGACTTCAACACTTTAAAGGGTACATCTCTGTTCTCCAAGCGGGTTCCTGACTTCAACACTTTAAAAGGTACACCTCTGTTCTCCAAGGGGGCTCCTGACTTCAAAAACTTAAAAAGATACACCTCTATTCTCCAGGCGGGCTCCTGACTTCAACAACTTAAAAAGATACACATCTATTCTCCAGGCGGGCTCTCGACTTCAAAATTTTATAAGGTATACCTCTATTCTCCAGGCGGGCTCCTGACTTCAACAACTTAAAAAGGTACACCTCTGTTCTCCAGGCGGGCTACTGACTTCAAAACTTTAACAGTACACCTCTGTTCTCCAGGCGAGCTCCTGACTTCAACAACTTAAAAAGGTAAACCTCTGTTCTCCAGGCGGGCTCCTGACTTCAAAACTTTAAAAGATACACCTCTGTTCTCCAGGCGGGCTCCTGACTTTAAAACTTCAACCATTCTTCTTTCCCTAAAAAGCCGTGTTGTTTTCCCCGTTCTTTAGCTGGGTACTTGTTTGGTGCTTTCCCTTCCTTTCGGCGAGTTACTCCGAAACAACCAAGATTTTCTGCCCCTGTTTCAATCAAAGAAAAATCTCGTCACTTTAAAATATGTTGCTGGTCGTAATACTCTTGCTGGGGACGGTTTTCCCCTTTCTTCTTTCCATACTCTGTTTAGACTGCTCTGAATCTGGTCGAGACTTTCCGGCACTCCGACTATTTCCTTATCCGCAAACTTTCCAACTGTTTCTTCCCACTTCCAACCTTCTTATCTGAAACTTTCCAACTGTTGCCTCCCCTTTTTGAATTTTTATCCGATCCCGTATTTTCATGGAATCTCTATCATTCTATCATTTGGTTTTTCAGTGACACCTCTTATGTCCCATCACCTTCTCTTCGACATATCCTATCCCCACTTTACTTTGCACCATTTTGGAATCTGGCGATAAACTCTGAAAATCCTTCCTATTTGTTAAAAACAAACTATTATTGGAAAATTCTTAACCAAAAGAAATGGACTACGATGACTTCAAAAGATGTAAAAATAAAAAGAAGATCTTCCATTAGAAGATTGTTTGAGAAAGAGAAAGACTTATCTAAACGGGATAACTGACCCCAATGATCATGTTGTGCATTTTGGTTTAACCAACCCAGCCTATTTAATCAATCAATTTCCAAATTGTCTTGCTTTATGCCTCAAAGTTTTCCCCAATCAACTTTTTTCGAATCCCCATCTTCGTTCAACTTGATGCCTTGACGGATCTTTTTGCCGTCAACCTTATCTCATTTGTCCCTTTCTTAATTCCTTGTCGCCTCATGGTGCCTGTGAGGGTTTTCACCAATAAGACTCTCTCATTTTTGGACTTCTCTTAGCCTTCATCGCCTTACAGTGCCCTTGCAGGTTTTCACTAATAAGACTCTCTCATTTTTCATTTTTCTTGCTTAAAACTGGAGTATTGCCCCTGTTATGAATTATCCTTACTTGTTTGACTTAGCACCTTTCGTAGACTGATCGGGATGTCTTTATTTGGATGTTAATGTGGATTCTTGGATAGGTTTGGAAATAAAAGGATATCAAAGAGTTCAAACCAAATCCAACGGGTTAGAATTTCAACTTTTGGAACCAACTTTCTCATTACAAACATAACTTCTGCCCTAGTTTTCTTGCTTGGGGATCTTTCGAGTTTTATTTTCCTATGATTGAGCCGTGAAGCTGCCTACATATCCTTAAGAGGAATCAGGTCAAACGTAGTTCATTCCTTCTTCCTTGTTGTTACATTTTTCTTTTCATTTGTTTTCCTTTTTCTGTTTTTCTTTTTGTTTATTCTTTCCTTTCTTCTCTATATTTTTCTTTTTGGTTATTGATTCCAAAAGAGGGGTATGAAATAAAATAAATAAGGCTCAAAAGGGTGAACAAAGGATAAAGTGTTTAGATAGCAGAACAAATTGCCTTCGTCATTTCAACCTTCGAGATAATGCCAAGTACAAAAAATCGATGATTATATTAAAGAAATCATACATAATATCTCTTGGCTGCATCGGAATTGATAGCCATATCTATGCATTTTCCTTCAATGTCTATTAAACATAAAGCGCCATTGGACAATACTCTGGTTACGATGAACGGTCCTTGCCAATTCAGGGCGAACTTGCCTTTTGCTTCAGCCTGATGTGGAAGGATCCGTTTCAACACTTGCTGCCCTACTTCAAACTTCCGGGGACGCACCTTCTTGTTATATGCTCTTGCCATCCTCTTTTGATATAATTGGCCATGACATACTTCTGCCAATCGTTTTTCATCAATTAAACTCAAATGCTCCAAATGGGTCTTGACCCATCCATCATCATCAATCTCAGCCTCGGCGATAATCCAAAGGGACGGGATTTCAACTTCCGCAGGGATCACTGCTTCAGTGCCATATACCAACAGATAAGGAGTTGTACCTACTGAAGTACAAACAGTAGTGCGATAACCAAGCAACGCAAATGGTAACTTTTTATGCCATTACCTAGAACTTTCTACCATTTTTCTCAATATCTTCTTTATGTTTTTGTTGGCTGCTTCAACTGCTCCATTCGCCTTAGGCCGATATGGGGTGGAATTGCGATGTGTAACCTTAAACTGCTGACATACTTCTTTCATCAAATTGTTGTTAAGATTAACACCATTATCTGTGATGATTACCTTTGGGATTCCAAATCGACAAATGATATTTGAGTGTACAAAATCAACCACTGCCTTCTTGGTTACAGACTTGAAAGTTTTAGCCTCAACCCATTTGGTAAAGTAATCGATGGCCACCAGAATGAACCTGTGCCTGTTGGATGCTGCCGGATCAATGGGCCCAATGACACCCATGCCCCAAGCAACAAAGGGCCATGGTGCTGACATTGTGTGCAATTTCGATGGTGGAGAATGAATCAAATCCCCGTGTATCTGGCATTAGTGACATTTGCGCACGAAGTTAATACAATCTCGCTCTATGGTGAGCCAATAATACCTTGCCCGAAGGATCTTCTTCTCCACTACATTTTCGCTCGTGTGTGGTCCACAAACTCCAGAATGTATTTCTACCATGATTGTCGTAGCTTGTTTAGCATCTATGCATCTTAATAGTCCGAGATCTGGTGTTCTTTTATACAACACTCCTCCACTGAGGAAAAATCCACTTGCCAACCGTCAAATTGCTCTCTTCTAATCCCCTGTGGCTTGCACCGGGTGCACTCCCATCCTGATGTATTCCTTAACATCATGGAACCATGGTTCGCCATCAAGCTCTTCCTCTATCGTGTTACAGTAAGCATGCTGATCACGAACTTGGATATATAATGGATCAACATGAATTTTGTCTGGATGGTGCAACATTGCTTCCAAGGTAGCCAAAGCATTGGTAAGCTCATTATGGACTCTTGGGATATGCCTAAACTCCACAGATCGAAACCGTTGACAAAGATCATGCAAATATTGTTAATACGGTATGAGCTTCAAATGTCGTGTTTCCCATTATCCTTGAATTTGATGTACCAGGAGGTCTGAGTCCCCTAAGACCAAAACGTCCTGAACATCCATGTCCGCAGCTAACCGCAAACCCAAAATACATGCCTCATATTCAGCCATGTTGTTGGTACAATAGAAACGAAGCTGAGCCGTAACAGGATAGTGGTGCCCTGTTTCAGAAATAAGTACCGCTCCTATTCCAACTCCTTTCATATTTGCAGCCCCATCAAAGAAAAATTTCCATCCTAGTTCTTCAGTCAATTCCATCTCATGTATATGCATCACTTCTTCATCAGGAAAATACGTCCTCAATGGCTCGTATTCTTCATCAACCAGATTCTCGGCCAAGTGATCAGTCAGTGCTTGGGCTTTCATTGCAGTCCTTGTCACATAGACGATGTCGAATTTCGTGAGTAATATTTGCCACTTCTCCAGTCTCCCTGTGGGCATAGGCTTTTGAAAAATATACTTCAATGGATCCAAGCGTGAAATGAGGTAAGTAGTATAGGATGACAGATAATGCTTCAATTTATGTGCCACCCAAGTTAGGGCGCAACACGTCTTCTCAAGTTGAGTGTATTTAACCTCATAACTCGTAAAATTCTTGCTGAGATAATATATGGCTTGCTCCTTCCTACCGGTGATGTCGTGTTGCCCCAGCACACAACCAAATGAATTCTCTAGGATCGTTAGATAAAGAATCAACAGTCTACCTGGCTCAGGTGGAACCAACACAAGTGGATTTGATAAATACCCTTTTATCTGGTCAAACGCCTCCTGACATTCTTCGGTCCATTCTACCACAACATTCTTCTTAAATAGCTTAAAAATGGGTTCACAAGTTGCTGTGAGTTGAGCAATAAACCTGCTGATATAATTCAACCTTCCCAATAGACTCATTACTTCGGTTTTGTTCTTTGGGGGTGGCAACTCTTGGATGGCTTTGATCGTTGATGGGTCCAACTCAATGCCTCGCCGACTGACTATGAATTCCAACAGCTTTCCGGATGGAACACCAAATGCACATTTGGCAGGGTTGGGCTTGAGGTCGTACTTGCGAAGCCTCTGAAAGAACTTCCTCAAATTTGCGATGTGGTAGGCTTGCTGCTTCGACTTAATGATCACATCATCTACGTATACCTCAATCTCTTTATGGATCATATCATGGAATATAGTGGTCATTGCTCGTATGTATGTTGCCCTAGCGTTCTGCAGACCAAATGGCATTACTCTGTAGCAATAAGTTCCCCACGGCGTGATGAATGCCGTCTTCTCTACATCTTCTTCATCCATCAAAATCTGATGATACCCAGCATAGCAATCCACAAAAGATCGGATTTCACGTTTGGCACAATTATCGATCAAAATGTGGATGTTGGGTAACGGAAAGTTGTCCTTTGGGCTAACTTTGTTCAGATTGCGATAATCAACGCACACCCTGATTTTCCCGTCCTTCTTCGGCACTGGAACCATATTAGCCAACTAATCAGGATATCGAGTGACCCGTATAACCTTTGCATCCAGCTGTTTGGTTATCTCTTCCTTAATCTTCACACTCATTTCAGTCTTGAATTTCCTCAATTTTTGCTTGACGGGAGGGAATGCCAGGTCAGTGGGCAATTTGTGAACCACCAAATCGGTGCTTAAATCCGGCATGTCGTCGTATGACCATGCAAAAACATCTTTGAATTCAATAAGTGTTTTGATTAATTCTCCCCTGATATTCGGCTCAATATGGAAGCTTATTTTAGTTTCCCTGATGTTATCTGCGTCCCCTAGATTGACGGTTTCTGTATCGTTTAAGTTGGTTCTGGGTTTCTCTTCAAATTGACTTAGTTCTCTACTAATCTCTTCGAAGGCTTCATCCTCATCGTATTCTGACTCATGATCTATTTCTTGCACTATTATTTCAGAGTCAGATTGATTTTCTAGACTGGGCTAAGGATTCTTTATGCATGCCATGTCATTAGGACCAGTATAAAGTGAACTGTACAGAAAAAGAAGAAGAAAACAAAATTAAAATAAAATAAGGAACGAAGAAGAGACTTTTATTTTATTGAAGTACGGGATAACAAGGTTTTGCACACTTTGACGAACACAAAAATAAAGAAATCTAGATTACAACCCTCGAATAACCCAGACAAACAGGAAGTAAAATTAGAGCCAACTACCAAGACTCCCTCCGAGTGGGAAGAGGAGTAGCCCTCCAATTATTGATCTTTGCCTTTGGTCCCACAAACTGCACATCTACCTTGCTGGACCTTTCCCCAGCTTCTACCATGTTAACCTCGGCAAATAACCTTTCAAACCCTTTATCCAAATCTCCATCAGCACCAATCAATGACCCAGGAACTTTTAAGGCCAGTTGCTATCTAATACCCGACCTGACGAAAGATCTGGACAGACGCGGGATTGGCTTTGGCAAAACCCATGCTTTCTTCTTCATTTTGCGGGCTCGTCTCACATCTGTCGCAGTGGGCTTAAACCCCAAACTGAAAGTATCCAAATTCTTTGGAAGAGAAACTGGATGCACGATGCCTTGAATATCATCACCCAAACCTTTACTCGCATGAAACCATTTTTTAACATTTCAGAAACCACCATGACAGTTGCAGCCGGTATTCTGGAATTGGGATGCTTTTCCCCTCTGGGACCTTCTCCACTGGTACTGTGTCAGAGACTTGATATACCCACGGCCCCTGGTCGTCTTCTACCTCGATGAAGGGTACAATGGAATCATCCAGGGCACACATATTATCTTCACCATGTACCACAATCTCCTGTCTGTCCCACTCGAATTTAACCACTTGATGCAACAAAGATGGCACTGCTTTGGCGGCATGTATCCAGGGTCGCCCCAACAAAAGGTTATAAGAGACCGCTATGTCTAGCACTTGAAACTTCATGGAGAATTCTACGAGCCCTGTTGTCAATTCCAGTAATATGTCACCCACGGAATCTTTGCCTACGCCATCGAACCCTCGAACACAAACGTTGTTCTTGCAAATTCTATCACTATCCATTTTCAGTTTGGTCAGTATGGAAAGAGGACATATATTTGCACTGGACCCATTGTCAATCAAAACTCGTGTAACCACAGAGTCTTCGCATTTCACCGTTAGGTAAAGGGCCTTATTATGTTATATGCCCTCCACTAGCAACTAATCATCTAAGAAAGTAACTCTGTTTACCTCAAAGATTTTGCTTGCTATCTTCTCCAGGTGATTCACCGAGATTTTGTCAGGGACGTGTGGCTCATTCAATATTTTCATCAATGCTTGGTGGTGCTCATCTGAGTGGATCAGCAATGAGAGCAATGAGATTTAGGTCGGCGTCTTTCTTAACTGTTCTACGATGGAGTAGTTCTGCATCTTCATTTTTTTAGGAACTCCTCCGCTTCTTCCTCGGCGTGCAACCCGCTCCAAAAATATCACTGTTGCGGCGTGCAACCCGACTCGTAAATACCACTGTTGCAGCGTGCAACCTGACCCATACCATTTATCAGGTATCATTGTTGCGGTGCGCAACCCGATCCTCAATATTATTATTGCGGCGTGCAACCCGATCCTCAATATCATTGTTACGGCGTGCAACCCGCTACTCAATATCATTTAACAGTCTGACCCCTCAAACAATAGTCACAATTAAGGGACATAACAATAAGCAAACATTTGACAAAATCCCGGCAAGGGAAAGAATCCAACAAGTTTAACCAAACGTCCCGGCAAGGGAATAATCAACATCGCTTTCTTTTTCTTACTTTTGTTATCTTATAATTCACTCTAACATTTTGAGCTAACGCTCCAAAGAATCCAGTCATTTCATATACTTTCAATATTCGTATCACAATTCGAGCCAATGCTCCCAGGAATCAAATAATCATTATACCATTCACATGTTATTCACAGCATATAAAAATTCTCCAATAAACACGGAGTTCACAACCAAGTCATGGTAATCACATTATAAGGACTCACAGTCATACTAGACACCTATGTATAGATACTCGTCACCATACTTATACATCATACTCGATCATATAGCAATTAGCAACAAGACTCAACTCCTATTCCCTCAAGCCAGGGTTAAACCAAACACTTACCTCAAAGCCTTGAAATCTACTTAATCCTCAACTATCACTTTACCTCGCGGTTCCACCTCCAATTCGCTCGAATCTAATCACAAATTGTTCAATTACTTTAACAAACATTATATGAATCAATTTGAATGCATAAAAATAATTTTCCCAAGTTTTTTCCCAAAATTTCCAAAAATGCCCCCGTGCCCACGTTGTCAAAACCCGAGGTTCGAACCAAAACACGATTACCCATACCCCCACGAACTCAAATATGTAATTTGTTTTGAAATCGAACCTCAAATCGAGGTCTAACTCCCCAATTTATAGAAAACCTAGGTTCTACCCAAAAACCCCAATTTCACCCATGAAAATCCTTGATTTCAAGTGGAAAACATGTTTAATGGTGTTAGAGATTGAAAGAATCAAGTAAAAATCAACTTATAAGTGATTTGGGATGAAGTTTGCTCTTGAAAAATTGCCTATGGTTTTTGGGTTTTGAAAGAATGGTGAAAAGCGATGAAAATTCGACTAAGTATAAAATTTGCTGGGCCTCGGATGTGGGAATTGCGAACTTTGGTTCGCAATTGCGAACCAAACAGGTATGGGAATTGCAAGATTTCAGTTCGCATTTGCGAACACTGGGCCTAAGTGCAGACTTTGCATTTGCGAAGCATTTATCGCATTTGCGATCTTAGCCTCTCGCATTTGCGAGCATGGGCATCGCATTTGAGGCTCCAGCCCATTTTCCCGCTCTTCACATTTGTGAAGGATCGGTCACATTTGCGATCTGGCCTATACTTCCCTTTTTCGCAATTGCGACTCTCGCATTTGCGAGAATATTTTTGCAATTGCGAAAATACCAGACCTGACCTGCAATTTTTTTTCAAAGTTCAAAAATGCAACTCGACACCTATCCAAAACTCACCCGAGCCCTTGGGGCTCCAAACCAACCATGTACACAATCTCAAAAACATCCTGCGAACTTACTCGCGCGATCAAATCAACAAAATAACATCATATACATAGAATCAAGCCTCAAAACTCATGATTTTCTTCTAAACTTCATAAACTTTCAAATTTGAAACTTATAGTCCGAAACACGTCAAACGACGTTTGATTTCGACCAAACTTCACAGAAAGCGCTTAAACAATATGTAAGACTTGTACCGGGCGTCGGAACCAAAATACGAGCCCGATACCATAGTCTTTTATTCAATTTCCATTTCCATTTTCCTTAATAATTTTAGAAAAACATTTTAACAGAAAAATTCTTTCCTCGGGCTCTAGACCTCAGAATTCGACTCCGGGCACATGCCCGAGTCCCATATTTTTCTACGGACCTTTCGGGACCGTCCAATCTCGGGTCCGGGTCCGTTTACCCAAAATATTGACCAAAGTCAACTTTAATCATATAAATATCAAAATTCTTTAATTTTTTCACAGAATTCACATATTTCAACATAGAAGCTTTCCGGCTAAGCGCCCGAACTGCGCACGCAAATCAAGGCAAGTAAAAATGAGGTTTTCAAGGCCTTGGAAGCACGAAACGAATGACCCTTTGGCTCCTCCTCATAAGATAAATCCTTGTCCAACTGGACAGTGCTGAAGTCTAATACATGGGTAGGATCGCCGTGATACCTCCGAAGCATAGACACATGAAAAACTGGATGCGCGGCTGATAAGCTAGGTGGCAATGCAAGTCTATAAGCCACCTCTCCTACTCGATCAAGAATCTCAAACGGACCAATGTACCTAGGGCTGAGCTTGCCCTTCTTTCCGAGCCTCATCACGCCCTTCATATGTGATACCCGGAGCAATACCCGCTCACCAACCATAAAAGCCACATCTCGGACGTTACGGTCCGCATAACGCTTTTGTCATGACTGAGCCAAACGAAGCCTGTCCTGAATGATCTTGACCTTATCTAAGGCCTCCTGAACTAAGTCTGTACCCAATAACCGGGCCTCTCCCGGCTCAAACCATCCGATCGGAGACCAACATCGCCTACCATACAACGCCTCATACGGAGCAATCTGAATGCTGGACTGGTAGCTGTTGTTGTAGGCGAACTCTGCTAAAGGCAAAAACTGGTCCCACGAGCCTCCAAAATCAATGACACAAGCTCGTAGCATATCCTCCAAAATCTGTATAGTCTACTCGGACTGACCGTCCGTCTGAGGATGGAATGTTGTGCTCAGATGGACCTGGGTGCCCAACTCTTGCTGAACCGCTCTCCAGAAACGCGAGGTAAACTGCATACCCCGATCTGAAATGATGGATACCGGTACACCATGAAGGCAAACAATCTCCCGGATATAAATCTCCGCTAACCTCTCGGATGAATAGGAGACTGCTACAGGAATGAAGTGCGCTGACTTGTTCAGCCTATCAACAATGACCTAAATAGCATCAAACTTCTTCCGAGTCAACGGATGTCCAGTAATGAAATCCATGGTAATCCTCTCCCACTTCCACTAGGGGAGCTCAATCCTCTGAAACAACCCACCGGGCCTCTGATGCTCATATTTGACCTGCTGACATTCAAACACCAAGCCACATACGCAACAATATCCTTCTTCATTCTACGCCACCAATAATGCTGCCGCAAGTCATGATACATCTTCACGACGCCCGGGTGAATAGAATACCGGGAACTATGAGCCTCCGCTAAGATCAACTCTCGAATCTCATCAACATTGGGCACACAAACTCGTCCCTACAATCTAAACACACCATAATCATCTAAGGTCACCTTCGTGGCACCTCCACACTGCACCGTGTCTCTCAGGACACACAAATGGGGATCATCAAACTGCCAATCACGGATACGTTCCAATAGAGAAGAACGAGCAACCGTGCAAGCCAATACTCTGCTGGGCTTAGAAATATCTAATCTCACGAATCGATTGGCCAAGGCCTGAACATCTAAAGCAAGCGGCCTCTGGCTGATCGGGATATAAGCAAGACTACCCATGCTGGCGGATTTCCTACTCAATGCATCGGCCACCACATTGGCCTTACCCGGGTAATATAAGATAGTAACATCATAATATTTCAACAACTCTAGCCATCTCCTCTGTCAAACATTCAACTCCTTCTGCTTGAACAGGTACTGAAGGCTCTTGTGATCCGTGTACACCTCACACGTCACACCATATAGGTAATGCCTCCAAATCTTCAAAGCATGAACAACCGCTGCCAACTCTAGATCATGAACCGGATAATTCTTCTCATGGATCTTCAACTGCCGCGAAGCATAGGCAATGAATTTTCCATCCTGCATCAATACTTATCCCAGCCAAATACGGGAAGCATCATAATAGACTGTGTAAGGCCCTAAACCTATGGGCAAAACCAATACTGGTGCCGTAGTCAGAGCTATCTTGAGCTTCTGAAAGCTCGCCTCACACTCATCTGACCACCTGAACTGGGCACCCTTCTAGGTCAATCTGGTCATCGGGGCTGCAATAGACGAAAATCCCTCTACGAACCGACAGTAATAACCTGCTAACCCCAAGAAACTCCGAATCTTAGTCACTGAAGCTGGTCGAGGCCAATTCTTGACTGCCTTAATCTTCTTCGGGTCCACCTGAATACCCTTTGCTGATACAATATGACCTAGAAATGCAACCGAGCTCAACCAGAACTCACACTTTGAAAACTTAGCATATAGCTGACTATCCTTCAGAGTCTGAAGAACCACTCTGAGGTGCTGCTCGCGCTCTTCCTGGCTGTGGGAGTACACCAAGATATCATCAATAAAGACTATTACGAATAAGTCTAGATATGGCCTGAACACTCGGTTCATCAGTTCCATAAATGCTGCTGGGGCATTGGTCAACCCAAATGACATGACTAAAAACTCGTAGTGCTCATACCGAGTGCGGAATGCTGTCTTAGGGACATCAGACGCCATAATCCTTAGCTGATGGTAGCCAAATCTCAAGTCTACCTTTGAGAACACCTTTGCTCCCTAAAGCTGGTCAAAGAAATCATCAATTCTCGACAGTGGATACTTGTTCTTTATCATCACTGTGTTCAATTGCCGGTAATCAATACACATCCGTATTGATCCATCCTTCTTCTTCACAAATAACACCGGCGCACCCCAAGGAGAAACACTAGGCCTGATAAAACCCTTCTCTAGTAAATCTTGCAACTGGTCCTTTAACTCCTTTAACTATGGCGGGGCCATACGATACGGCGGAATAGAAATGGGCTGCATGCCCGGAGCCAGATCAATGCAGAAATCAATATCCTTATCGGGCGGCATACCTGGCAGGTCTAAAGGGAAGACCTCGGGGAACTCCCGAACAATAGGAACAAAGTCAATATAAGGAACCTCTGTGCTGGAGTCGCGAACATACGCCAGATAAGCTAAACACCCCTTCTCGACCATGCGTCGAGCCTTAACATATCAAATAACACTGTGGGTGGCATGACCTGAAGTCCCTTTCCACTCTAGTCGGGGCAATTCTGGCAAAGCCAAGGTCACGATCTTGGCGAGACGATCTAAGATAGCATGATACGGGGACAACCAATTCATCCCTAAAATAACGTCAAAATCCACCATATCTACAAATAGTAAATCAACACGGGTCTCAAGACCCTCGAACACTACCACACAGGAACGATGCACCCGGTCGACTACTATGTAGTCACCCACCAGTGTAGATACATAAACAGGAATGTCCAAAGCATAACTAGACATAGCCAGGCAGGGTGAAAAATAGGACGACACATATGAATATGTAGACCCGGGGTCAAATAGCACTGACGCATCTCTATCACAAACCAGAATAGTACCTGTAATGTCTGTGCCTGAAGACTCAGCCTCTGACCTGGCTGCTGGCTGGCCTCTACCTCCAGCGACCTGAACTCCACCTCTAAAACCTCTACCTCCACCTATAACACCTCTACCACCGCCTCTAGCTAGCTGGGCAGGCTGTGGAACCTCCGGTGCTTGAATCATAGCGCGAGAACTCTGATGCTGGAAGCTGCCATAAACTCGAGGACAATATCTGACAATGTGCCTTGGATCACCACAGGCATGGCAAGACCTCGTCTGCTGCGGCTGAGCACCCCTCAACCTCGGGCAAACCCTCCCATTGTGACCATAATCACCACACTCATAACATCTACACGAACACTGCAGCTGAGGGAACTGAGGCTGACCCTGTCGACGTGAATGACCACCTGAAGTACCATGAGAGACCTAGAGAGCTGACTGATAAGGCCTGGGAGGATGGCCTCTACCATAAGAACCTCTACCTCCTGAAGAGGTACCACTAAATCTACCTGCATGACGGGGCCTCTTATCCAAACCATGACTACCTTTCTGTAGCAGAGTGGTCTCAACTCTACGACCTACATTGGCTGCCTCCTGAAAAGTGATCTCACTCCTGGCCTGAGCTACTATACCCGGCTGACCTGCCACCGCTGGTGGAACCACTAGAATCAAACTCGCTCGAATGACACCCTCTATGAGGCCTACCAATTGGACTAGAGCATCCTGGATAATTGGGGTGGCAATGAACCCTTATGGGACCTGAGCTGGGCCCACCGGAACTGCTGGGACGGGAACCTCCTCCTCAAAATCAACCTGAGGCTCCGCCACTGGGGCTGCTGCTGGGGTCTCAGACTATTGAGCAGTAGATGAATAAGCGCGTGTTCTCTCCATCTGCAGAGGAATAGAGTAGAAATTCAATCGGAACTTGAAAAATAGAACCGCACGACGAGAAAGAACAAATGAGAGATTTTTCCTAACTCAATAGACTCTGGGCAACAAGTACAGACGTCTCCCTACCAATCCCTCAGACTGTACTAAGTTTGTCCGTGAGTTGTGAGACCTATGTAACCTAGTGCTTTGATACCAACTTGTCACGACTCGGATTTCCCATCATCGGGATCGTGATGGCGCCTACTCGTGGTAGCTAGGCAAGCCTATTCTATTACCTTCCCATTACTAAACAATTATTTTTAACAGTTTATAGCATCAACATAGTACCTGAAATTTAATAAGAACAATAGCGGAAGTCTAATTTTTAAATACGAATCAAAATGCGGAATAGTCAATAATAGCCTCCACCCAAGATTTGGTGTCACGGTACTCATGAACTACTAAGAATATACTAAATATAATGGTTTGAAAGAAATATATAAGTTGTCCGTCTAGAAAACAATGAGGCAACACTCTAAAAGAGAACATAAAGAAGAGACGTCGGGCCTGCGGATGCCTGCAAGACTATCTCGGTCTCATGAAAATGAAAGCCCGCTCCCGTACTAATGCTACTGCTGCTCCGTAAAGCCTGGACCTGTGCAAAAATGCATAGAAGCGTAGCATCTGCACAACCGACCCCATGTGCTGGTAAGTGTCTAGCCTAACCCCAGCGAAGTAGTGACGAAGCTAGACTAGACACCACATAAACCTATGCAGTTATAAATGTACAACAGAAATCGAATTCAAGGCAATTAACAACATGGGAGGAGGAAACATGCTATGGGAAGATACAATATTAATCATAATCATGAGTAACAAACTAAAGCAGCTTAAATTCACAATGAACAAGGAATCAACACTCAATACAAACACATGGTCTCAATAACTGTTGCGGCGTGCAACCCGCTCCACAATTATCACAATTGTGGCGCGCAACCCGCTCCATAAATATCACTGTTGCGGCATGCAACCCGACCCATAAATACCACTGTTACGGCATGCAACCCGACCCATACCATTTATCAGGTATCACTGTTGCGGCACGCAACCCGATCCTCAATATTATTGTTGCGGCATGCAACCCGATCCTCAATATCATTGTTGCGGCGTGCAACCCGCTCCTCAATATCATTTAATAGTATGACTCCTCAAGTAATAGTCACAATTAAGAGACATAACAATAAGCAAACATTTGACAAAATTCCGTCAAGGGAAAGAATCCAACAAGTTCAACCAAATGTCCTGGCAAGGGAATAATCAACAACGCTTTCATTTTCTTACTTTTCTTATCTTATAATTCACTCTACCATTTTGAGCCAACGCTCCAAAGAATCCATTCATTTCATATACTTTCAATATTCGTATCGCAATTCGAGCCAATGCTCCCAGGAATCAAATAATCATTTTACCGTTCACATGTTATTCACAACATATAAAAATTCTCCAATAAACACGGAGTTCACAACCAAGTCATGGTAATAACATTATAAGGACTCACGGTCATGCTAGACATGTATAGATACTCATCACCATGCCTATACATCGTACTCGATCACATAGCAATTAGCAACAAGACTCAACTCTTATTCCCTCAAGCTACGGTTAAACCAAACACTTACCTCAAAGCCTTGAAATCTACTTAATCCTCAACTATCGCTTTACCTTGCGATTCCACCTCCAATTCACTCGAATCTAATCACAAATTGTTCAATTACTTTAACAAACACTATATGAATCAATTTGAATGTATAATAATAATTTTCCCAAAATTTCCAAAAATGCCCCGGGCCCACGTGATCAAAACTCGAGGTTCGAACCAAAACCCGATTACCCATTCCCCCACGAACTCAAATATGTAATTTGTTTTGAAATCAAACCTCAAATCGAGTCCAACTCCCCAATTTATAGAAAACCTAGGTTCTACCCAAAAACCCCAATTTCACCCATGAAAATCCTTTGATTTCAAGTGGAAAACATGTTTAATGGTGTTAGAGATTGAAAGAATCGAGTAAAAATCAACTTACAAGTGATTTGGGATGAAGTTTGCTCTTGAAAAATTGCCTATGGTGTTTGAGTTTTTAAAGAATGGTGAAAAGTGATGAAAATTCAACTAAGTATAAAATTTGTTGGGCCTCGGATGTGGGAATTGCGGACCAATTGCGAACCAAACGGTATGGGAATTGCGAGATTTCAGTTCGTATTTGCGAACACTGGGCCTAAGTGCAGACTTCGCATTTGCAAAGCATTTGTCGCATTTGCGATCTTGGCCTCTCACATTTGCGAGCATGGGCATCGCATTTGCGGCTCCAGCCCATTTTCCCACTCTTCGCATTTGCGAAGGATCGATCGCATTTGCGATCTGGCCCTGACTTCCCTTCTTCGCAGTTGTGACTCTCGCATTTGCGAGAATATTTTTGCAATTGCGAAAATACCAGACTTGACCTACAATTTTTTTTCATAGTTCAAAAATGCAACTCGACACCTATCCAAAACTCACCCGAACCCTCGGGGCTCCAAACCAACCATGTACACAACTTCAAAAACATCCTGCGAACTTAATAGCGCGATCAAATTGCCAAAATAACATCATATACATAGAATCAAGCCTCAAAACTCATGATTTTCTTCTAAACTTCATAAACTTTCAAATTTGGAACTTATAGTCCGAAACACGTCAAACGACATCCGATTTCGACCAAACTTCGCAGAAAGTGCTTAAACAATATGTAAGGCTTGTACCGGGCATCAGAACCAAGATACGAGCCCGATATCATAGTCTTTTATTCAATTTCCATTTCTGTTTTCCTTAATAATTTCAGAAAAACAATTTAACAGAAAAATTCTTTCCTCGGGCTCTAGACCTCGGAATTCGACTCTGGGCACATGCCCAAGTCCCATATTTTTCTACGGATCTTCCGGGACCATCCAATCTCGGGTCCGAGTCCGTTTACCCAAAATGTTGACCAAAGTCAACTTTAATCTTATAAATATCAAAATTCTTCAAATTTTTTATAGAATTCACATATTTCAACATAGAAGCTTTCCGGCTATGCGCCCGAACTGCGAACGCAAATCGAGGTAAGTAAAAATAAGGTTTTCAAGGCCTCGGAAGCACAGAACGAATGAGGAAACAGGTGATGACCCTTTGGGTCGTCACAGGCCCCCATGGAGGACTAGATGCGGGAAGCAAGACTCAGGTGGTTCGGGCACATTCAGAGGAGGAGCAACGATGCACCAGTGAGAAGGTGTGAGCGACTGGCTGTGGCGGGCACGAGTAGAGGTAGGGGGAGACCTAAGAAGTATTGGGGAGAGGTGATCAGGCAGGACATGGCGCAACTTAGAATTACTGAGGACATGGCCCTTGACAGATTAGTATGGAGGTCGAGCATTAAGGTTGTAGGTTAGAGGAAGTTGTGGATATTTCTAGAGCGAGACTGGCGATCTAGGAGCTAGTCTTAGGATACTACTGATTAGTTACTGATGAGGGGCTTTATTTGTTGGATATTAGTATACCTTTCTTCCACCCTTTTTCTTCATCCTTTACGTGTTTCCTATATTTCATATATTGCTGTTATCTTGTTATTTTATGTATTTTATGTATTTTATGTTATTTTATTATGATTATATTGATAGTACTAATATATCTTTCTTGTTGCTTTCTTGAGCCGAGGGTCTCCTGGAAACAGCCTCTCTGCCCCTCGGGGTAGGGGTAAGGTTTGCGTACATATTACCCTTCCCAGACCCCACTTATGGGATTATACTGAGTTGTTGTTGTTGTTGTTGTTGTTTTTGTTGTTGTTGTTTCTTCTTTTTAGCGGTGGTCGAATATTATGTGGATTGCCTACGTATCATGTCCCCACATGAATCAGACCGTGCGTAGTTCTGGCCGTAGCAAAAATATTCCACAGAATAATTACTTTTATTATACCACTAAAAAAATACTGACTCTTGAACTGGTGAACAATTCAAAATTTAAAAGAACTGACTGACTGACTCATAATTTGACAAAAGTACAGACTCAAAACAAAGACTAAGAATACTTTAATACTCTAAAATTTCCGATGGCCCGCGAGGCATCATTCGGCCTTGTCGTGGGCCTTGGTGCAAGATCCCTTTGAAGCCTCTCCAGATCGTTCATTATTTTCTTGATGAAAGTCATTACTGCTGCAAAAAAGGTGGTACGGGTCATGTCTTCGCACACTAGGCATTTTGCGGTAATGTAACGTGCGATGTTTCTGATCCCTTCACCAATCCTGCTTTTCCTGCAGCAGTCGTCCTACCTATCGACCTCGTGTTTCCAACAATCGAGAGTTATGGAGGAGTTGATCTTGAAACTGGTTCATTTGCTCCTCCATCCATGTCATCAGGTCATAACATTGTTTCCTCTCTGCTCTGAAATCTCTGGCCTGCCTGAATACCCTGTCTTCGAGAGTGGATATTGTTTCTCTCAGTATAGTGATGCTCCCTTCGTAGTCTCTCTTCATCTACCGTATATGAAGTGCCCGCTTCTTTGAACCCTTTGCCCATCTGGCTCGGATCCTTGCCAAGCTAGCTTTAGATCTTTCTAAGTCCTCTTGGTATTCGTGGGCCTTCCCTTTTAGCTTATTTATGAGTTTTTGGTCAGCCCGGCTCCTTTCTAGTTTGCTGACAGCTATTCTCATTTTTCGGATCTGAATTTTAAGGGCCTCATTTTCTTGGATTAGCTTTTTCTTTTCCCCCTCATTTGCAACGGCTTGAACATCATTGTCAAACTGAAGTTTCATGTCTTGCTTCTCCAGTTTGCCTATTGTAGCCCTGTACTCGCGTTCTTTAGCCAACTAGTCCCACTGTTCCTGTGATGATTTGACAAAATCTTGGATATGGGGCCTCTTGGCTGGCCTCTCGAACTCAATGTCTCTTTATACCAAGCAAGGTATCCCGGCGACACTTCACCTTTGGACCGGTCCCGTACATAAGTATTTGCTATTATGATTTGATATTCGTTCCAAATTTCGCGAACTGTTGCTTCAAAGAACTGGCCATCCGGTCCAATCTCAACTACCCGGATACTGAGATCAGCGTCTTTTGGCACTATCTGGCACCTTCCAAGCTGTCTCAAAACCCGATACGGGGCATAAAGTTGGATGCTCCTAAGACCCATCAGAAGGAAGTGAGGCCCCGTTACTGGCATATATATGATCTCGTCCAGAGGCAACCATCCTAACATCCATTCTACTTGGCTAGCAGCGAGGGATCGAAAGTAAGATGTCCATCCTGCGACTCCTTCAGGCAAGCTGATCCCTTTGATCCTTGTATAAAATTCCTCTATACAAGTTTTCTCTATTGACCTATAACTCATGAACTGGGGGTAGTGGCACAGGTGTTCGGTCATCCACATTTGCAACAACAGATTGCACCCTTCAAAGAAATCTCCCCCGGCTCTGCAGATTGTGAGAGCACGAAAAATCTCAGCTACTATCATAGGCGTGAGTGTGCTCTTGGCCTGGGTGAGCAAGATATTTACAACCCTAGCTACTCATATGTCAATATTCCCGTCTTTTCTAGGAAATACCAGAAGTCCCAGAAAGGCCACCATAAATGCGAAACATCTATATTTTTCCCATTTAAGGCGGTTTCATTTGCTACAAATTTTGTTTTCTGGCTTGTTGAACCTTCATATATGGCCATATCTGTTGTATATGAACGACAAAGTGCAGAAACCAGCTGCCAAGTCCGGGTTGTGTACCACCCTGCTTATTTTCAAGAAATCCAGGAAACTGTGTACGGCTATGATCCTCGAAGCAATTAGGTATTGGTGTATCAGAGGAACCTTGGGACCCCCGATGTATCCGGATATCTCTTCCAATTTTGGGGTAAGTTCAAAATCTAAGAAATGAAATACATTGTGAGTCGGGTCCCAGAATGGGACCAATGCCTTTATGATATCCCCCTGTAACGATCCAACTCGTCGTTACGGGAGTTACCACCCCGTTTTCCCCGTTTTATGCTTTTATATGTTTCATTATATGTGTTTGGAGAATTTGAAGTAATTCAGATAAAGTTTGGTTAGAAATGAGGCAATTGGCCTCTTATTGAGAAGGTTAGTTTGGAAAAGTCAACTGAATGTTGACTTATGAGTTAGAAGGCTCGGAATGAATTTCTGATGATTCGACTAGTTTTGTAGGATGATTTATGACTTAGGAAAACAATCGAAATTGAATTTGGAGGTCCAGTGTAGAATTAGGCTTGAATTGGCTAAGGTTGGATTTTGGCGAATTCTGGATGGTAGGTGAGATTTTGATTCGAGGGTCGGAATGGAATTCCGAGAGTTGCAGAAGCTTAGTTAGGTGATTTTGGATATGTCTGCAAATTTTCAGGTCATTCGGACGTTGTTTGGTCGGGTTTTTGATTGAATGCAAGATTCGGAAGTTTTAGTTTAACTTAGGCTTGAATCCGTGGTAATTCGATGATTTTGGGGTTTATTGTAGTGTTTTTATGTTATGAGCAAGTTTGAATGAAGTAATAGAACATATCTGTGCATTTGGTTGAGGTCCCGAGGGCCTCGGGATGATTTCGGATGGCTAACGGGAGTTTTTGAGTTGGAAAAATGCAGCAGAAAATTGCAGAGAACTTTTGTTCATCGTAGAGAGGTTCATGCGATCGCATAGAAGGTTTTGGAAGGGTCACAGATTTTCTCTATGCGATCGCGTAAAGGGTCCTGCGATCGCATAAGTGTGGGAATTTGGTCACTGCGTTCGCATTCAAGGGTGTTGCGATCGCGTAGTGCAATTTGGGCCTGGGGTCCTTGGCAGCATTCGTTCTATGCGAACGCGGAGGCATTGGTGCGATCGCATTGAAGGATTTTGGGAGGCAGCATTTTTGGTTTATGCGATCGCAAGGGTACTGATGCGATCGCATAGAAGGAGACGTCTGGGCAGAACAGTTAAGGATTAAAATTTCAATCGTGACCCTCATAATATTTCCACCATTTTTACTCCGCTAGGAGAGGTTTTTGAGTGATTTGAAGAGGATTTTAACGGGTATTGCTTGGAGGTAGAAAACATCAATTTTTGCAAGAATCAACACTCAAATTCATGAAATTAGGTAGAAATTGTGAAGAACTAGGGCTTTGTTCTTACAAACGAAATTTTAGGATTTGAAAGGCCATTTGAGCTCCGTTTTCGATAAACTTTATTTGTACGGACTCGTAGCGAGACGATGAATCTGGTGGTATGATTTTCGGAATTTTTCGAGAAGTGGGCCCGGGGCTCGGGTTTTACCAACTTCATAAATTTTAATACTTTTTGAGTATTTTTGATTGGGTTATGTTTCTTTAACCCATATTTATGTATTCGTTGTGATTTTGACTAGATTCGACGTGCGAGGAGGTCGATACGAAAGGAAAAGGCATTGCGGACCACTCTACGGCCGGTTAGAGGTGAGTAGTTGGTGTATATGATGGCCTGAGGGTTTGAAACCCCGGCTTATCACATTGTGACGCTATTTAGGGCGTGACTCGCATCCCATGGCAGGTGCGGGATTGGTTATGA
>MU774444.1:40630-53913 GCA_026770625.1 Nicotiana glauca
AGCCAGATCGGGTGAGGGGGGACTTTTGGGACCGTTTGATCAAAATAAACGAACGGTTGAGATCACTTGTCATCGAAACGACGTAGTATTCTCACCATACTACGTCGTTTCGATCACCCCTTGGATCGAAGGCCTAGACCGGGTTTGGAATTGTGGTTTGGGCCTTGGATTAAATCCAATTTTTTGGCCCAATTCTGATCCCTCTTAAATATTTTCTCTCTTTTCTTTTCTTTTCTTTTCTTTATTTTTCTTCCTAAATTAATTTTAAAATTAAAACCAAAATTTTAACTTAAATTAATAAAAACCAAAATTGACTTAAAAAGACTAATCCACTTTAAACAATATTTATCACAAGTAATTAAATACTAAAAATAAAATAATCACACAATTTAACATTAAACACTGAAAAATGCAAAAATATATTTTTTATGATTTTCACTCTTTTTGTAAAACAATTGATTATTGATTAATTCCAAAATATTTATTTAAATTGTAAAGACAATTGCAATATATTTTTTGTATTTTTCTATTAATTTAAACAACAGACACGCACACACAAGTGCTAACAATTACTAAAAATATCACGAAAAATTCACAAAATTGCACACAATAAAACAAATATTTTTGTTTTGATTTTGTAGGAGTAATTCATGTGAGACAAAAATCACGTGCTTACATATGCTTGTGCAAGTATCCTAACATAGTTCATACCAGCTAGTATGCATAAGAAAAAGAAAGGACAACACGTAAAATATTTGCAGAATAGGAGGATCTACCGGAATACCGTTCCGTAGTCCCAATGTAAGCATGCCCTCTACTCTTCTAGCAATACTCACCACCTGCTGATACGAGATATCCATCTGTAACTCCCGAGCCATGCTAGTCCTGATGCTGGTAATGAGTCCCTCAATAAACTGACGGACCCTCTCTCGAACTGTAGAAACCAAAGCCGGTGCATGTCTAGCTAAGTCACTGAATCAGACTGCATACTCTGAAATAGTCATAGCACCCTGGCATAACTGCTCAAACTTCACGTGACATGCATCCCTGAGGCTCTGAGGGACATATTCTCTCAAAAACATGTCGGAGAACTAAGTCCATGTAAGGGAAGCTGCCTCAGCTGGACTGTCCAACTTATAAGTACGCCACCACTGATAGGTTGCTCATCGAAGCTAAAAAGTAGTGAAAGAAACCACACTCAACTCTACTATGCCCATAGTATGGAGGATGCAGTGACACTCCTCCAGAAATCCCCGAGCATCCTCTGACGCTAGACCAATGAATGTATGAGTGTTGTACTTCTTATACCTCTCGAGCCTACAATCCTCATCCTCAGAAATTGCTGCCCTACCCTCGGGTTGAACTGGGGCTACGAGTAGTACCGGTATAACCTCTAGGATCTGATAAACCTAAACACGCTGCTCTGGGGTATGGACGGCGGGAGTCTATGCTCCTCCCCCAGCCCGAGAGGTGGCTTGACCAAGGGGAATCAACTCTGACTGAGCTAGGGGTACCAAACATGCTCAGGAACTGTACAAGGTTCTCCTGAAGAGCTGGTGTAGTAGTGGTGGGCACCTCAGGTGTTTGCTCTCTGACTAGAGCTACTGGTGGTTCTTTTGTAGTAGCCTGCTCGAGTTCTTTGGCTGTACCGTATGGGTGTCCTCAGCCTTTAACCCGGCCCCAACCTCTAGCGGCTCTAGTAGGGGGCGAGGGTGCCTAGTCATCTCCAGTTGCACCTGTCCTCATCATATGTGAGAGAATAGAAGATAGAAGTTTAAATTTTCGAACTCAATAATTCCGCACTATAAGGAATCAAATGAAGTGAATTTTGCAAACAATTTCATAGCCTCCCGAAGACAAGTACAGATGTCTGTGTACCAATCTGCGAGACTAATAAACCGTCTTGTGATTCACGACTCGTATGAACCTAGAGCTCTAATACCAACTTGTCATGACCCAAATTCTCCCTTCATGAGCCGTCGTGACGGTACCTAGTCTCTACGACTAGGTAAGCTTAACATTTGCGGAAAAGAAACGAAAACATAAGAACTAAGAACTAACAGGTAAATTTAAATAAGAAGTTAAGATGTCGCTTGACATATACAATAATCATTCTCGAAATGTACATAAACTCTCCCAAAACCTGGAATATCCTAAGTCACAAACTACATAAAGAAAACAATATTTCTATATTTTAGAGTCTAAATAAGGAAAATACAAGAAGTGTTTGACATGAGGAAGAGTAGAAAGGGACTCCAAGGTCTGCGGATGTGGCATATATACCTTGAAGTCTTTAAAGCCATCTTGCCTCACTGATAACGGGGCTGACAAGCGATACCTAGATCTGCACATGAAAAATATGTGAAGGGAAGGGCATGAGTACACCACAACGGTACCTAGTACGTGTCAAGCCGAACCTTGGTCGAGTAGTGACGAGACCAGGCCAGGGCCCTAATGATATATATATAATAAAATAATATAGAATGAAATACCATAGTAAAATGAAGACTGAAATTAAGCAGGAATGAAATCATAAAAGACAACAACTCAGTACACAGAGATAACAATAGGGGATCTCCCGGGATACTGTCTCGTAGTCCCAAATGTAAATGTGTAGGGGGATCTCCTGGAATACTGTTTTGTAGTCCCAAAGTAAATATGTAAGATAGGGGAATCTCCCGAAATATCGTTTCATAGTCCCAGAGTAAATATGCAGTACATGGGGATATTTTGGAATACCATTCCGTAGTCCTAAAGTAAATATGCAGTTCAACAATAGAAATACGACCACAACACGAAATCCTACAATTTAGACTAAGGACAAGTTAAGGAAGAAGTAGGAAATTCACTAAACATGATGCACATAGTTCTGATAAGCAATTAATACATGAAGACATGTTGTTCTAAACTAAACCAGATAATTGCATATGCAAGAGTAGCTCAGAAAAATGGAAACATTTATTTTACTTAATGAAAAAGGAGTTCTGAAACAAATAGCTCGTGTACGCACTCGTCACCTCACGTACACGTCGTTCATATATAAAAAATAGTACCAAATTCTAAGGTGAGTTCCCCCACCCAAGGTTAGGCAAAGCCACTTACCTCGAACCAAACTCAATCAATCAGTAACAATGCCTTTCCCATTAATATTTGGCTTCGAGTGGCCCAAATCTAGCCAAAATTAATTACATAACATAAATATAACTACAAGAACCCAATCTAGCTAATGAAATCAAGGCTAATGCAAGAAATTGGAAAATCGCCCAAAAAGTCTCCCCCGGTCCATACCTCGGAATCGGGTAAAAGTCACAAAATAACAACACCCATTCACTCACGAGTCTGACCATACAAAATTTACTCAAATTCGACAACAAAATCTCAGTCAAAATCCTAAAATTTGGCCTAAGAACTTTTCTCAAATTTCCCCATGATCTCACCCAAATTCCTTAATTAAATGATGAAATCAACTATGGATTAATGGAATACAACCAAAAAAGAGTTAGGAATCATTACCAAATATCTTCCTCTGAAAATATTTCAATTTATCGCCTAAATCTGAGCTCTCAATATCAAATGGTGAAAAATGACATAAACCCTCGAAATCCTCTCTTTTCTGCCTAGCAAACTCGCTTCTGCGAGCCTTCAACCGCACTTGTGGGGAAGCATCATAGGTGCAAAAATCACTTATGAAGGCTGGGTCCGCATCTCCGTCAATGGGGCAGCACCTGCGTGAGCGCGCCTGTAGATACCTGCGTGCTTCTGTGGTCCTTCGCCACATCTGCGGTTCCTCCCTCGCATTTGCAAGCATCGCAGATGCGGAACTAACCTCGCACCTGCGATCCCAGCATGGGCTACCTAGATCTGCTTTTGCGCTTGCTTCTCTGCATTTGCGAGTCCGCACCTGTGGTCTCCCACCGCAGGTGCGAAAACACATATGTTTGAAACTTCAGCAATGACCTAAGTCTAAATTTCAACTCGTTGACCATCTGAAATACATCTGAGGTCTCCGAGACCTCAACCAAATATACAAATAAGTCCTAAAATACCATATGAACTTAGTTGAGCCCTTAATCACATCTAACACCGCTAGAATCATGAATCACCCTCCAATTCAAACTTAAAGAACTTGAAATTTTCAAACTTCTTAAACGAAGCCGAAACCTATCAAACCACGCCCGAATGACCTCAAACTTTGCACATAAGTAATATTCAACATTTCGGACCTACTCCAACTTTCGGAATTGAATTTCAACCCCGATATAAAATTATCGGTCCAAATTTAAAAAAAAATTACTTTTGCCATTTCAAGCCTAAATGAGCTACGGACCTACAAAACACAATCCGGATACGTCCCTTAGCCCAAAATCACCCAACAGAGCTAACGGAATCGACAAAACTCCATTCTAGAGTCGTCTTAATATAGTTCCGACTGCGATGCAAATTCCAAGACTTGAGCCTTCTTTTAGGGACTAAGTATCCCAAAACACTCAATAAAAAACCCCGACTAGTCACATATGCATTAAAAGATACGAGGGAAGCAGTTAATATGTGAACAAAAAAACTTCATAATGGATAAGTTATGTACACAATTGTTCCAAAAACAAAAATTGTAGAGAAGTTTTAGGAAATAAAGTTTTTGAATAATAACCTCCAAATATTACATATTGCATGTTGTAAACTTAAGGACAAAAATTTAAGCATGTTTGGTCAGAAGTTTTGACAATTTAACTAAAAAGGTTCAACATACTGCCTGACAAAACTTCAGCAAATATTGGTATGAAATTTAATAAAATGTATTAAATAAGTTCAACATCCATTAACATGAAGTTTTAGCTTTAACGTGTGGCATGAAGTTTTAGCTTTAATGTAGTTTTAGCTAGATTATAATTCGTGTTAATGTAGTTTTGTTTTAATCTTTTTGTGCATTATTTTTTAATATTAATTCTCTTCAAATAACAGAAGGAAAAACATAATTTTTTCCTTCAACGTAATACTACAAAACTTCAGCGTTGTTGCTATGAAGTTTTAGCAAATGAACTAAATAACTTTAGCATGCATTAGCAAAAATTCATTGGAAAATAACATACAACAAGATAATTACTTCAGCATTTTAGTGTTGGAGTCTAAGAAAATGAACTAAAAAACTTCAGCTTGTTTAGACTGCAGGATTCAGCATGTTTTAGTATGATGTTTTAGTAAATGAACTAAATAACTTCAGCATGCATTAGAAAAAATTCTTTATAAAATTACAAAATGAAGGGATAAAAACTTCAGCATGTTTGTCCTGAAGATTTAGCAATAACTAAAAAACTTTAGTTAGGTTAGACTGAAGTTTCGGAAAAAGATAAAGACAAAACTGTTGAATGCACGACAAAATTTCAGCATGTTTGGGTTTGAAGTTTACATGCTGAAGTTTTAGCAAATGAAATAATTAACTTTAGCATCCATTAGCATAAATTTTTAGCTTCAACGTTTACACAACCCAGATTTTCCACCCTCGGGAGTCGTGATGGTGCTTACTAGTGAAAGCTAGGCAAGCCAATCAAGTGAATTATTTGCTTTGTTTCCATTTTCAAATTCGTTAACAGTTATAGGCCAACAGTTAATAATCAACAAAATTTAACAAGCAAAAGATTCAATTTCAAGTCTTAATAATCCTGCTAATACCATTCCTTAATAAATCTATCCAAGATTGGTATCATAACTTCACAGACTATCTAAGAGTACTACAAATAAAGGTCTGAAAGAAATAACAAAATACTGTCTCTTGGATTACATAAAAGAAATAGGAAAATAGCTAGAGGGAGACGCCAAGGACTTCGGACGCCTGCAGGACAACCTCGGGTCACCTGATGAACAAGGATCAGAAATCTAACTATGGTCCGAAATCTACAGAACTGGGATCTGCACAGAAGAGTGTAGAGTGTAGCATTAGTACAACCGACCCCATGTGCTGGTAAGTGCGTAGCCTAACCTCGACGAGGTAGTCACGAGGCTAGGACCAGACTACCAAATAAACATGTGCAGATAAATGATAATAGGCTAGATCTAGGTAATTTGGCAATTGTTTATGCTCCCGCTTGATTATATTCCAATGTCATAATATGGTTAAATGGTGAAAAATTGGCTCTAATTGTGAATTTTACACATTGCAGGATGAGGAGCCTATGTGATGCCTTAAAGTTGTGATTGGAGCAAGAAATATCCTTCAGATCTGAGTGTGCACTAAGACTAGACAAAAAAATCAAGAAAATAAAGATCCAGAGTAGAACGAGCAGTAGCGCGCCAGCGTGCTAGTCCAGATGCGGGAGGCAGAATGTCAGTCGACTAGCGCGAGCATTAGCGCGTTCGCGGTAGTCCCAGTTCCAGAAAGAATATTTTCAGGGGTAAACTTGGAAGTCTGGTGGTAACTTCACTTAAACCATAAAAGGACAAGCTAGCTCAATGATTGATCATCTGATTAGAGAGAGAAGAAGGAGGAGACTCATCTTGGAGAGGGAGGAACATCAACTTGGAGCAAGGACTCAAAGAGTTCTTCTAAACTTTATCCTAGTATTTACGTATATTATGTTCAAGACTTTTGTGGTTGATATTTGTATGAATATTAGTAGCTAAAAACCCAAATATTCTGGGGTTATGGGTGTTAGATGATCTTGTTATTCGAATCTTAGATTGAAGATCTTAAATTTATTGTTATGTGTTATTCATTTGATTTTGCTTTTAATTATTTTACTGCCTAGCTAACAGTGAAATACTATTTATGGATCTTGAGTTAAACTTGAAAAAGGAAATTCTTGATTGCAAATAGAATCAAATAGAACAAGATCGGAATCCAGGGCATCGAGAGAAAGATTTGCGATTAAGATAGATATATACTTAATTGCCTTGTTGGTTGAAAAATAGAATTTGTAAATGCATTTTTCGTTAATATTAATACCATAGATATATAGGTATTAATTTAACTTGAATAGGCGCATAAGAATTCAACATATTCTTATAGGTATTATTAACCCTATAATCAATAACCCAGATAATTCAATAAATCAATCTTAAGATAAGAAAGTAGTATGATCTCTAGCAAGCTCATGACCCTGGAATATCTTTTATATAAATTGTTAAAAGAAAATTGTAATATTATCGTAGAAATTTTGTGTTGTATTATTGTTGAAATACTAAGTAAATTGTAAATTGGTTCTTTATGTATTTTGTGATAATTTAGCTTCAATTGATAATTTTTTGAGTCTACATCAGTCAATAAGTTGATCATAATTCCTCGTGGGAACGATACTTTATTTACTACTATATTACTTGTCGATCAGGTACACTTGCGTGAGTGTTTTGGTCGCAACAAGTTTTTCGCGCCGTTGCCGGGGAATTAGAAATTAGCTACTTGACTGATTTAAGATTTTATTAGCTCTTTGTTTAAAACCTGAATCTTCAGTTTACTTTGTTTGTGTTGCGCAGGCTCTTCTCTTGAATGCGGAGGAGTAGAAGCACAAACAATCTATTTCCTCTTGATCCTGAAATTGAAAGAACACTTCATAGAGCGAGGAAGGAGTTGGAAGCTAGATACAAAATAGAAAGAGAGTTGGACATTCTAGTTCAACCATATCCAACAATGATGGCAGGTAATCAAAAGCGTCCGGTGATAGAAGCTGCAAGGCCAAACCTTGCTAATATGACTCGGGCCATTGTGAAGCCTAGTATCACTGGTCACTTTGAGCTTAAACAATACATGGTGCAGTTGATTCAGTCCACGGGGCAGTGTGTAGGTCTATCTCATTAAGACCCACAAAGTCACATTCAGAATTTTTTGGTAATAATAGATACTTACAACTATCCAAATGTTTCCAAGGACTACGTCAGGCTGACCTTGTTTCCTTTTTCATTGTTGGGGGAAACTAGAGAATGGTTGCAGAAGGAGACTGCTAATTCAATCCATACTTGGGATGATTTAGCAAAGAAATTTTTATTCAAGTTTTTCCCCACTAAAAAGACAAAGTCTTTGCGGAGCCAGATTCTTGGATTTCAACAACGGGATGGTGAGACTCTTTGCCAAGCTTGGGAAAGATATAAGAAACTACTCCGAGACTGTCCACATCATTGTCAGACTGATGAAGTATTGGGCTATACTTTTTTTGATGGATTAGATGAGACTTCAAAGATAAATCTTGATTCAGCTTATGGAGGTAGTTGCATGGCGAGACCATATCGTGAAATACAACTTCTACTAAACAACTTCACTGCTAATGATCATAATTGTCAAGGTGAGGGGGAACAAAGGAGAGCAATGAAACAGAAAGCATGTGTACCTGAACTTGATGACCTTTCCGCCATGAGAGCAGATATAGCAAAATTGGCAAATCAAATGACTAGAAT
The DNA here is from genome assembly GCA_026770625.1 of Nicotiana glauca. Taxonomy (NCBI): domain Eukaryota; kingdom Viridiplantae; phylum Streptophyta; class Magnoliopsida; order Solanales; family Solanaceae; genus Nicotiana; species Nicotiana glauca. Next base: position 49,010 of record MU774444.1, read on the forward strand.
GACAATGGGACAGACACAACAAATGAAGTATGTTCAATAAATTTCTATTTGTTGTGAAATGTGTGGTGACAATCACACAAGTGACATGTGCCCCACAAATCTTGAATCTATTTATTATGTGGGGCAACAAAACATAGGTCTAATGAACCAACAAGCACAATATGGGAATACTTACAATCCAAATTGGAGGAATCATCCTAATTTTTATTGGGGTGGAAATCAGTCAAATCAGAGTCAATATAGACCCCAAGGAAATTTTAATCAACCTCCAAGGCCACCCCAACAAGTGGAAGAAAGTACAAATGATTTGTTAAAGAAATTGCTGCATGACAATCAACAGCTCAGAACTGATTTAAGAAATCTTAAAAGGTAAATAGGACAACTAGTTGCAAATCAAAATACTAGACCTGCAGATGCTCTTCCAAGTGATACAGAAAAAAATCCTCAAGTAAGTGCAATTACACTTAGAACTGGAAGGGAATTAGAAGAAGTTCCAAAGAAGAAAAAAGATAAGCATATACCTGAAGGTGAATTAATCCACAAAGCAACACAGGGAGCAAATAAAGATGATACAATTTCAGCTCCTGTAAATGTTCCAAGACCACCACCACCTTTTCCACAAAGATTGCAGAAAAAGAATAATGATTGCATGTTCAACAAATTTCTCACTATGTTGAGTCAGATTCAATTGAATATTCCGTTGGTGGATGCGATTTGTGAAATTACAAAGTATCCAAGTACATAAAAGATATTGTGGCTAACAAGAGGAGATTGACTGAATTTGAAACAGTTGCACTTACTGAGGAGTGCACTTCAAGGGTTCAAAATAAGATTCCTCAAAAGCTTAAAGATCCTGGCAGCTTTACTATCCCTGTGAGAATATCTAATATTGATGTAAGCCATGCACATTGTTATTTGAGAGCAAGCATAAATTTGATGCCTTTGTCTTTGTACAAATAATTGGGTTTGGGAGCTCCAAAACCCACCACTGTGATGTTGCAACTAGCAGACAGATCCATAGCTTACCCGGAAGGGGTGATTGAAGATGTACTATTAAAAATTGGGAAATTTATTTTCCCGGCTGATTTTATTATCCTGGATTTTGAAGCTAATGAAAAAGTTCCTATTATATTAGGAAGACCTCTCTTGGCTACAGGTGATGCTATAATTAAAGTAAGATAAGGAAACATGATCATGAGAGTTGATAATGAGGAAGTTGTTTTTAATGTATATAAGGTAATTCAACTTCCTCGTTATTATGAAGAGTTGTCTATGATATCTGTCGTGGAGATGGATGAACAACTTATTGCTCCAAGTGTATATTTGAAGGATTCTTTAGAGAAGACAATTTTGTTGTTTGATAGTTTGGAGATTAATGATGAGGTTGAAGAGATGAAGCATATTTTGAATGCATCATGTGAATATTTGAAAGGTTTAAATCCCTTTGAACCTTTGAACAGGCCAAATGGCCCTCCTCCGAAGCCATCAATTGAAGAAGCTCCAAAACTGGAACTAAAGTCTTTACCTTCTCACCTTCATTATGCTTATTTGGGTAGTTCTGATACATTACGTGTTATTATTTCTTCTGACTTATCTGAATTAAAGGAAGAAAAATTGTTGAGAATACTACGTGAGCATAAAAGAGCAATTGGGTAGACAATGTCTGACATAAAAGGTATTAGTCCAGCTTTTTGCATGCACAAAATTCTCATGGAGGAAGGATACAAGCGAGTATAGAATAACAATGCCACCTAAATCCCAACATAAAAGAGGTGGTAAGAAAAGAAATGATTAAATGGCTTGATGCAAGTATTATATTTCCAATCTCTGACATCAAATGGGTAAGTCCAGTTCAATGTATTCCAAAGAAAGGGGGATTGACTGTAGTAAAAAATGAAAACAATGATCTCATTCCCATCTGAACTGTTACTGGGTGGAGAATTTGCATAGATTATAGAAAATTGAATAATGCCACCCGAAAAGATCATTTTCCTCTTCCCTTTATTGACCAAATGCTTGATAGATTAGCTGGACAGGAATACTATTGTTTCTTGGATGGCTACTCAGGATATAATCAAATTGTTATATCCCCAGAGGACCAAGAGAAGACCACATTCACATGTCCTTATGGGCCATATGCATTTAAAAGAATTTCATTTGGTCTTTGTAATGCACCTGCGACTATTCAAAGGTGTATGATGGCTATTTTTACTGTTATGGTTGAAAGATTTATGGAAGTATTTATGGATGATTTTCTATATTTGGATGTTCTTTTGATGAATGTTTAATGAATCTTGACAAGGTACTTGCTAGGTGTGAAGAAACAAATTTGGTACTAAATTGGAAAAAATGCCATTTCATGGTAAGAGAAGGTATTGTCTTAGGACACAAAGTGTCCAAGAATGGCTTGCAGGTAGATAAAGCAAATTGGAAGTGATTGAAAAATTATTTCCAACGACATCAGTTAGAGGCATCCGCAGTTTCTTGGGCCATGCAGGTTTTTATCGTCGTTTCATTAAAGATTTTTTAAAAATTTCATCTCCCTTGTGCAGGCTTCTTGAGAAAGATACATCCTTCAAGTTTGATGATGCTTGTCTGAAAGCATTTGATGAGTTGAAAAGAAGATTAGTTACTGCACCAGTTATCATTGCTCCGGATTGGAAACTTCCATTTGAGTTGATGTGTGACGCAAGTGACATAGCCATTGGAGCTGTTTTGGGGCAGCGGAAGGAGAAAATCTTTTGCTCCATTCATTACGCGAGCAGAACTCTCAATCCAGCCCAAATGAATTACACTGTTACTGAAAAAGAGTCACTTGCAGTAGTATGGGCATTTGATAAGTTCAGGTCCTATCTAGTAGGGACCAAAGTCATAGTCTACACAGATCATTCATCTATCAGGTATTTGTTTGCAAAGAAAGATGCCAAACCAAGGTTAATTCGATGGGTTCTTCTTTTACAGGAATTTGATTTGGAGATTCGAGATCGAAAAGGGACAGAGAACCAGGTTGCAGATCACCTGTCCAGGTTGGAAAATCGAAGCCACATCACTGAAGGAGAAACTATCAAAGAAACATTTCATGATGAACAGTTACTAGCCATCACGTCGGATGAAACCCCGTGGTATGCTGATTATGTAAATTTCATAGCAAGTGGGGTGAGTCCACCAGAATTTACTGCTGATCATAGAAGAAGATTTTTACATGATGTGAGATTTTATATGTGGGATGAGCCTTTTTCTATACAAGCAATGCGCAGATCAATTGGTAAGAAGGTGTGTCTCTGAGGAGGAGATGAATGCAATATTGCATGACTGTCATGCTTCTCTTTATGGAGGTCATCATGGTGGAGACAGAACAATAAAAAAGGTTTTACAATCAGTTTTTTACTGGCCAAAATTATTTAAAGATGCACATGCTTTTGTTAAAAATTGTGACAGGTGTCAAGAAGAGGTACAATCACAAAGAGAAACGAGATGCTGTTGCAAATATTTTGGTAGTAGAGCTTTTTGATGTGTGGGGAATTGATTTCATGGGGCCATTTTCATACTCTAATGGTCACAAATATATTTTGGTTACAGTTGATTATGTGTCTAAGTGGTTTGAGGCCATTGCTCTTCCTACTAATGATGCAAAAGTGGTGGTAAGTTTTGTAAAGAAGCACATTTTCACATGTTTTAGAACTCCAAGGGTGTTGATAAGTAATGGAGGAACGCACTTTTGTAAAAAAATTACTACAAAATGTTTTGTCCAAATATGGGGTAAGACACAAGGTTGCTACTGCATATCACCCTCAAACGAGTGGTCAAGTTAAAGTGTCCAACAGAGAGATAAAACAAATTTTGGAGAAAATAGTGAGTGCAAATAGGAAGGATTGGTCTGCTAAATTAGAAGATGCATTGTGGGCATATCGAACTGCATACAAAACTCCCATAGGTACTTATCCATATAAATTAGTTTATGGGAAGGCATGTCACTTGCCCGTCGAGCTTGAACACAAGGCCTACTGGGAAATTAAAAAGATGAATATGGATATGGATTTAGCTGGAGAGAAGAGGTTGCTGCAACTCAACGAGCTTGATGAGTTTCGATTGCGCGTATATGAAAATGCCAAATTGTATAAAGAGAAGACTAAGAGGTGGCATGACAAGTGCATCCAACATCGAGAGTTTGAGCCGGGGCAAGAAGTTCTTTTATTCAATTCGAGGTTGAAGCTTTTTCCTGGAAATATTAAGTCTTATTGGTCAGGCCCTTTCGTTGTGGTAAGTGTGAAGCCTTATGGAGCTGTGGAGTTGCGGGATATGAGCTCAAGTGGTACCTTCTTGGTAAATGGCCAGAGGATAAAACATTATTGGGGTGGTGACACTAAACATCACAAGACCTCGGCGGACTTGCCGAATGCTTGAAAACGTGTTGAATCATGCCGCGACGTTAAATATGGTGTTGGATGGGAGGCAACCCATTAAATTGTTATAACCTTCGTGCCACGACAATAACTAAGGCGCTGGTTGGGAGGCAACCCAATGATAGTTTTAGTGTTATTTGTGAGTTTTATAGCGTGCTAACCAAGGCAGGTGACAAAGGGCAGGTGAAAAGACCATCGACCATGGTGAACACAGGTGTAAAATATGGAAAAACGTGTTACCCATTAGCGTGATCGCGCTACAGTTCGCGCTGGAGGTCACACTAACTGGGTAACATTCTGCCTAAGTTGCTAGGCTTCGCACTACAGTTCGCGCTAAAAATGTAACATTCTGCCTAGACTAGCGCGATCATGCTAGCTTCGCACTAGTGCTCGCGCTAGTCCCGACCAAGAAATCACTGGGTTGGGTCATTTTAATTTTTTTCTTCTTTTTTTTTCTTTTTTTCTTTAGTCTAACTTATTCCCCCCCCCCCCCCCCCCCCC
>MU774444.1:54251-67679 GCA_026770625.1 Nicotiana glauca
TTCCCCCCCCCCCCCTCCCCCAATCTTCTATTGTCCCAGCGTATAAACCCCTCAAACCCACGCCCCTTCACATAATTCCTCATCCCCCTCTCAAAAACATAAGAGCAACCCAAAACCCCCATACCCATAAACGATTTCTTCCTCCCCCTAACCTCATCCATACTCTTCCATACATCTCTTCTCTACTCATCACCATCTACCACTACAGGTATGAGCCCTAGTTTTATTTTTTTTCTTTTTTTCTCTTTTTATTTTTCAGATTTTTGTGTTGTATTCAAATGCCTTGTTGTAGTAGTTTTTCTTTTTTTATGTGTAGAGAAATTGGTAAAATATGTTGTGGAGTTGGTGAGTAGTAAGCGTGGGGTGTTGTTCCCCTTGATTTGTGATCGTGGTGAGATTATGTGGTGGGTTTATGTTATAAATAGCTCAAAAGAGGTTGTGAAGACTAATGCCCACAAGGTGTTTGTGAAATGGCCTAAATAAACTTTACTATGTAGTTGTGACCACTTATGCGTGTGAAGTCTGAGTAACTGCAATGCGTCACACTTTTATTTGAGCTGTGCTAATGTGTCCCAATTTTCAGGTGTTATGGCAACATCTCAAAAATGCCAAGCCACAGGTCCATCCACTAGCAGCCAAGCTGGAGCACCTAGGACACAGGGGGAAGCCCCTGCACACCCTTTTGACAGTAACAAATTTGTCTCAGTCGCGGCTCAAGGCCGCTTTGCGGAAAAGGCTATTAAATAGCCGATTCCAAAGAAGGGAATTGATATGAATTCACTCCAGCAGAAATTCCCTCACATGTACATGGAGCTGCTAACGCGGGGGTTGCAGACCTTCATCAATGAGCCAGGGGAGGCCAATGCAATGGTTGTGCGAGAATTTTATGCTAATCTGCCTGAGCATGACAATAGTGTGGTCACAGTGCACCGCAAGGCGGTGAATACCTCTATTGAGGCGATACGGATGGCATACCATTTGCCTCCTCCCGTGACTGAGCATGATGACTTCTATGAGTATGGCCGGAACCTAACGAACGCAAAGTGGGAGCGATTCTTTGATGCGATTTGCGTACCCGGAAAAGAGGTGCAATGGATGCAATATGGTGAGAAGTTTCACTGCTCAGCATTATCCCCTGAGGCGAAGAGCTGGTTGTATGTGGTTAACATCCGTCTTATTTCGTCCAAAAACACTACAGAGGTAAACGCGCCCCGAGCCGCTTTGATTTGGTGCTTTATCAAGGGTCTTGACTTTGATGTAGCCAAAGTTATGCATGACAAAATATTCGTTTGCTACCCAGTGCGAAAGTATGGGCTCTTTTTCCCCTCTTTAGTGACTCAACTTTGCAGGCAAGCTCGGGTGCCCGAGAATCTCCATGTGGATAGGCTAGTACGAAATGGCCATAAGGTCTGACCCAACAAGGGCACCACGATGACAGAGCCAGCAACATCATGTGGAGCGGATGAGAGTGGCTTTGATGACTCGGAGGAAAGGGTGGCCGATCAGATGAATGTGGAGGGTGAAATACAGGCCCCTGAGCCCAGCGCAGTAGCTGCAGCACCATCCAGAGCAGCATCATCTTCAGGAACTACCGGAGTGTCCTGTTTCATCGCATTGGAGTAAGAGGTGGCCGATTTACGCTCCTCCGTGACTGAGTTGGGTACTCGTGTGGAAGCAGTGGCTACCCAGCAGGCAAAGTCTGAGAAGAAATTGTTGGGTTGGCTGAGAGCCCTAGGTCGGGCGTGCAATGTGAATCCCGACACCGTCTCTGACCAGGAAAGAGCCTTCAGGGAAGTTCCTTTACCTCACTGTTCATTCAATTCTTAAGCCATGTGGACATGTCTTCCCTTTAAGTGTAGGGTGGGGGATACTTCATTGTATATATGTAATTGTATCATTTGACTGCTTGATTTTGTTTTGTTTTGTGTGGTTTTGATTGTTTTGATGTTGACTAAGAGTTTATTAGTTTAAAATAGGTAATTGGCTTGTCCCGACGAAGGATCTCTTTCGGCGGGGTTCTTGAGGGACTAGGTCGATCAACGAATTTAAAAAAAAAAAAGCAAAATATGAAGACTCTTTCTGATGACGGATCCTTTGGAAAATTTTCTTGAGGGAAGTTAGTCTAGAAAAATACCAAAAAGATTTTTTTAGGTAGTGTAGTAGCTCCCCCTTGGTTTTTCTTTGAGCTACGGTTCTTTTCCAAGGGTTTAAACTTGAATTGGGTATATGTAGTTTTTTAGTTATTTTATTTTCTTTTTGATTTGTAGATTAGGTTTAATGGGCTACGAGCTAGAGAATCAAAAGAGAACCTATAGCGTTGATGCACCTGACCACAATAGAAACTAGAGTGTAACGCTTAGTCTTATTGGTTGAATTTCACTAAAGTGCCTTAATTTGTATGTTTGACACTGACTTGAACGCTCATAATGGAGTATCTCGATGACTTAATCTAGAATGAGTAATATGCCATGTGTGGTGGGGTTTTTCTTTAATCCATGTGTTGTACTTGTGTCTAGAACTTGCCCGGTATGTGAGTCGAAGCAAAATTTTAGGTAATGCTCGGTTTGAAAAATGATTTTAGGCTTTATTTGATATTTTTTATCTTAATTTATTACCACAGATAAATTATATCCCTAGTTACCCCTTTTGAGCCTATAGATTTTCATTTGGCACCCATATTACAAGAAGAGGCCATTTTTTTTGTTCTTAATTGACATTGTTTTGATCCCTTTTCCTCTTAAAGCATTTTAATCGTGAGATGAGCGATAAAAGAAGTAAGAAGGAACTATGGGGTGGCTTTTGAGTGGAACCAATAAAAAAAAGATGCACTTGTTTTGTAAAATAATACACCACTAGTGAAAATAAATATAAAAAAAATAGAGATGAATAAATTATTGTTTTGTTCCTGCTAGTGGGTATGAATTATATAGTGCTTAAAGAAGAAGGGAGCATTTTTGGGGTGATATTGTTTGTGAGATTGAAGTGGATTGAAGAATCTGCGCTTAAAGTCGATTATGTGATGTGTTAAAGTGCTTAGGAGGGTGAACCACTATTTCTAAATATATCCTACCCGTCCCTTAGCCTCATGAAAAATACCTAATTGATTTTAGATGGAGCAAGCCTACATTAGTAAAGATTTACATTAAGGGCAAGCTTATGGTACCAATTACATGCAAATGACTTCTTTTGTGAGGGTGAGCGATTTTCTTTGATATATGTAAGCATGAAACTCAAATGTATGAATTAATTTTATTCTCTTTGCTGTGATTGTGAGGGTATGTGATTCGTGAAGGAAAAGCAAGTCTTGACTTCTATGTAGAGTACTTTGAGGAAGTTTGAATATTGATTGGCACTTTAGAGTCGACTTTTGAGGTTGACATTGTTCACTACTAGGCGTAGCATATGTGAATTGTTCTGGGTGTAAGGTGTTAAGGAATTTTTTTGAATGGAACCTCTAGAGAGTATAGTTTGATTGCTCGAGGATGAGAAATGAATTAAGTGTGGGGTATTGATAATAGGCTAGATCTAGGTAATTTGCCGATTGATTATGCTCCCGATTGATTATATTCCAATGTCATAATATGGTTAAATGGTGACAAATGGGCTTTAATTTTGAATTTTACACATTTCAGGATGAAGAGCCTATGTGATGCCTTAAAGTTGTGATTGGAGCTAATTTGGAGCAAGAAATATCCCTCGGATCTGAGTGTGCGTGAAGACTAGACAAAAAAATCAAGAAAATAAAGATCCAGACTAGCGCGAGCAGTAGCGCGATCGCGCTAGTCCAGATGCGGGAGGCAGAATGTCAGTCGACTAGCGCGAGCATTAGCGCGTTCGCGCTAGTCCCAGTTCCGGAGAGAATATTTTTAGAGGTAAACATGGAAGTCTGGGATTAACTTCACTTAAACCATAAAAGGACAAGCTAGCTCAATGATTGATCATCTGATTTTACAGAGAGAGAAGGAGGAGGAGACTCATCTGGGAGAGGGAGGAACATCAACTTGGAGCAAGGATTCAAAGAGTTCTTCTAAACTTTCTCCTAGTATTTACTTATATTATGTTCAAGACTTTTGTGGTTGATATTTGTATGAATATTAGTAGCTAAAAACCCAAATATTCTGGGGTCATGGGTGTTAGATGATCTTGTTATTCGAATCTTAGATTGAAGATCTTGAATTTATTGTTATGGGTTATTTATTTGATTTTGCTTTTAATTATTTTATTGCCTAGCTAACAATGAAATACTATTTATGGATCTTGAATTAAAGTTGAAAAAGGAAATTCTTGATTGCAAATAGAATCAAATAGAACAAGATCAGAATTCTGGGCATTGAGTGAAAGATTCGCGATTAAGATAAACATATACTTAATTGCCTTGTTGGTTGAAAAATAGGATTTGTAAATGCATTTTTCGTTAATATTAATACCATAGACATATAGGTATTAATTTAACTTGAATAGGCGCATAAGAATTTGACAGATTCTTATGGGTATTATTAACCATATTATCAATAACCCAGATAATTCAATAAATCAATCTTAAGATAAGAAAGTAGTATGATCTCTAGCAAACTCATGACCCTGGAATATCTTTTATATAAATTGTTAAAAGAAAATTGTAAAATTGTCATAGTAATTTTGTATTGTATTATTGTTAAATTATTAAGTAAATTATAAATTGGTTCTTTATGTATTTTGTGATAATTTAGCTTCAATTGATAATTGTTTGAGTCTACATCAGTCAATAAGTTGATCATAATTCCTCGTGGGAACGATACTTTACTTACTACTATATTACTTGTCGATTGCGTACACTTGCGCGAGTGTTTTGGTCGCAATAATAAATAATGTACAGCGAAAAATAGAAGCAGAAATATACAGTTAAGGATGAGAGAGAGAAACATGCTGCGGGGAAATACCAAATGGCAACAGGAGGACAACAGTTAAATATATGGAACACCACAACTCAATTATCAACAAGAATCAGAATCAAACAAGTGCACGACATCACCCTTCGTGCTTTTACTCTCATCCTCACCATAAAAATCAATATAATCGGCACAGAATGGTCCATCGTGTGGCACGGCATCACCCTTCGTGCTTTACCCTCTTTCTCACAAAATAATACACGGCGTCATACTTCGTGCTTTAGCACTCTCTCACCAAAACAATGCACGACATTACCCTTTATGCCTTACACTCTTCCTCATCCAAACAACAAATACAACCAATAAGGGCAATGAATAAATGAATCATAATAAAATTTCGGCAAGGGAACAATATCAAAACAATAACATCCCAGCTAGGGAACAAAATTAGAAGCCACAACGTCCCGGTAAGGAATCAATACCATAATCCTCTTCTTATTTTTTACATTTACTTCTCAACTTGATTCACAATTTGAGCCAATGCTCTATAAGGTTCAATTGCCAATTTTCTTTCCACAAACTTTGCTCAACAATAGCAACCACCACATTAAACATGAACAATACAAACGGAGTCACATTAATCATAACATAAGACTCACGGGCATGCTTGACACCAACTTATAAATACTCGTCACCACTCAACAAATAACATATGATAAATAGGACACAACTCCTAATCCCTCAAGCTAAGTTTAGACCAAACACTTACCTCGATGCATCGAACACAATTCAAGCCTCAACTATCACTTTACCTATTAATTCCACCATCAATTCGCTCGTATCTAGCCACAAGTTACTTAATTATATCAATAAATGCTAAATGCATCAATTCTAATGCATGGAAATAAGTTTTCTAAAGTTTTTCCCAAAATTCAAAAATTGACCCCGGGCCCACATAGTCAAAACTCGAGGTTCGAACCAAAACCCGATTATCCATTCGCTCACGAACTCAAATATATAATTTGTTTTGAAATCGAACCTTAAATTGAGGTCCAAATCCTCAAAATTTGAAAAACCTAGGTTCTACCCAAAACACCAAATTTCCCCCATGAAAATCATTGATTTTGAGTTGAAATCATGTGAAAAGATGTTAAATATTAAAGAAAACAAGTTAGAAATGACTTACAATCGATTAGGAAGAGAAGTTGTCTTTGAAAAATCGCCCAAGAGCATTTTGGTTTTGAGAAGATATGAAAAATGGCTGAAAATGCGTCTAAGTGTGAATTTATAGGTCTCTGATATCGCAATTGCGACCAAGGTTCGCAATTTCAAACCCTTCAGAATTCTGAGACTTTCACATTTGCGAACAAAATGTTGCATTTGCGACCAAGTCAATTTTTCGGTCTTCTTCGCATTTGCGATAGACCTCTTGCGATCCAGGCTTCGCAAATGCGAAGCCTGCAGGCCTGCAATATACCAGTTAAAAATCTGCAACATCCTAGGTCCGAACTTCATCCCGTGGCCTATTCAAAACTCACCCGAGCCTTCGAGTCTCCAAACCTAACATGCACACTAACCTAAAGACATCATTCGTACTTGCTCGTGCATTCAAATCACCAACATAATATCACCAACTATGAATTCCACATCAAAATCATGAAATCATGTAAGAACATCAAATTTTTCTAATTTTTCAAATAAAGTCCGATTCACGTCATTTCAAGTCCGTTTCTTACAAAACTTCACAGACTCAACTTAAATCACATATAAGATCTGTACCGGGCTCTGAAACCAAGATACTGGACCAATACCATCAAATTTCAAATATAGTTCATTTTTAAAAACTCATATATTTTTCAAAAAATAATTTTCTTTAAAGATACGGGAGTCGCGGCTGAGATGGTTCGGACATGTTAGGAGAAGAAGCATTGATGCCCCTGTTAGGAGGTATGATAGGTTGGCCATGGAGAGTTTGAGAAGGGGTCGAGGTAGGCCTAAGAAGTACTGGGGAGAAGTGATTAGACAGGACATGGCGCTGCTTCAGCTCACTGAGGACATGGCGCTGCTTCAGCTCACTGAGGACATGGCGCTGCTTCAGCTCACTGAGGACATGGCACTTGATAAGAGGGTATGGGGATCGAGGATTAAGGTAAAAGGTTAGTAGGTAGTTTATAGTATTCACCGATAGGCTTAGTAGCATGCATGTCCTTTCATATTCTTAAATTTTTATTACATTATGTGGTTTTGTTCATTGCATGTATTTTATTCCTTGTTGCTATGATTTGACACTATTTATTCTTTATCTGTCCCTTTTTTTTCTCTTCCATCTTTCTTACTTCCTTGCTTCCCTCTTCTTCTTCTTGCCCTTCCTCAGACGAAGGTCTATTGGAAACAACATCTCTACCTGTATCAGGTAGGAGTAAGGTCTGCATACAGACTACCCTCCCCAGACCCCACATATTGGGATCAAACTGGGTTTGTTGTTGTTGTTGAATTTTCTTTATAAATTCATTTCTCGGGCTTGGGATATCGGAAACTGATTTCGAGTATACGCCCAAGTCCCATATTTTCTTACGGACCTCCCGGGATTGTCGGAACACGGATCCGGGTCCGTTTGCTAAAATATTGGCCGAAGTCAACTTAAATTCATTTTAAAGGCGAAATTTATCATTTTCCACAGTTTTTCATATAATGGCTTTCCAGCTACGTACCTGGACTGTGCACACAAATTGAGGTAAGGTAAAAAAGAGGTTTTTAGGCCTCGGAACACTAAATTTGTTTATAAAATAAGTGATGACTTTTTGGGTCATCATATCCTCCACCTCTAAAATAATTGTTCGTCCTCGAACGGACATAAAAAGGAAGTACCTGAGTCGGGGAAAAGAAGGGGATAACGACTATGCATCTTGGACTCGGACTCCCAGGTCGATGCCTCAGCAGGCTGACCTCTCCACTGAACACGAACAAAAGGAAAACTCTTTGATCTCAATTGATGGACCTGCCGATCTAGAATAACTACCGGCTCCTCCTCATAGGACAAGTCCTTGTCCAACTGGACAGTTCTAAAGTCTAATGCGTGGGATGGATCGCCGTGATACTTTCGAAGCATGGACACGTGAAACACCAGGTGCACAGCTGATAAGCTTGGCGACAATGCAAGTTTGTAAGCCACCTCTCCCACTCGATCGATAATTTCAAACGGGCCAATGAAACTAGGGCTAAGTTTGCCCTTCTTTCCAAATCCCATCACGCCCTTCATAGGTGACACCCGAAGCAATACCCGCTCACCGACCATGAATTCCAAATCACAAACCTTACGGTCGACATAAATCTTTTTCCTAGACTGAGCTGTACGAAGCCTATCCTGAATGATCCTGACCTTGTCCAAGGTATCCTGTACTAGATTTGTACCCAACAAACGAGCCTCTCCCGGCTCCATCTAACCGGCGACCGACACCGCCTACCATACAAAACCTCATAAGGAGCAATCTGGATACTTGACTGGTAGTTGTTTTTGTAGGCAAACTCTCTAAAGGAAAGAACTGATCCCACGAGCCTCCAAAGTCAATGACACAAGCTCAGAACATATCATCCAAAATTTGAATAGTCCGCTCGGACTGCCCGTCCGTCTGAGGATGAAACGTTGTGCTCAACTCAACCCGTGTGTCCAACTCTCTCTGAATTGCTCTCCAAAAATATGAGGTAAACTGCGTACCTTGGTCCGAGATGATAGACACGGGCACACCATGAAGACAAACAATCTCCCAGATATAGATCTCAACTAACCTCTCGGAAGAATAGGAGACTGCCACAAGAATGAAATATGCTGATTTGGTCAGCCTATCAACAATAACCCACACTGCATCGAACTTTGTCTGAGTCCGTAGGAGTCCAACAACGAAGCCCATAGTGACACGCTCCCACTTCCGCTCAGGGATCTCAATTTTCTGGAACAAACTATCAGGCCTCTGATGCGCATACTTAACCTGCTGACAATTCAAACACCGAGCCACATATGCAACAATGTCCTTCTTCATTCTCCTCCACCAATAATGCTACCGCAAATACTGATACATCTTAGCGGCACCCGAATGAATAGAGTACGGAGAACTATGTGCCTCCTCTAGAATCAACTCCCGAAGTCCATCCACATTAGGCACACAAACGCGACCCTACATCCTCAAAACCCAATCATCTCCTAGTATGACCTGCTTGGCATCTCTGTGTTGCACCGTGTCTCTAAGGACACATAAATGAGGATCATTATACTATTGATCTCGGATGCGCTCCAATAAAGAAGAGCAAGCAACTATGCAATCTAATATACGACTGGGCTTAGAAACATCCAACCTCATGAACTGATTGGCCAAAGCCTGACGCCCAAAGCAAGCGGTCTCTCACCGATCGGAATATAAGCAAGACTGCCCATACTGGCTGACTTCCTACTCAACGCATCGGCCACCACATTGGCCTTTCCCGGATGATATAATATGGTGATATCATAGTCCTTTAATAGCTCCAACCACCTGCTCTGCCTCAAATTTAGCTCCTTCTGCTTGAACAAATACAGTAGAATCTTGTGATATGTGAACACTTCACATGCCACGCCATATAGATAATGCCTCCAAATCTTAAATGCGTGAATAATAACCGCTAACTCCAAATCGTAAACCGGATAGTTCTTCTCATGAATCTTCAACTGTCGCGAAGCATAGGCAATGAACTTACCATCCTGCATCAACATCCCACCAAGTCCAATACGAGATGCATCACAATAAATTGTATATGGGACTGAACCTATGGGAAAAACTAACACTGGCGCCGTAGTCAAAGATGTCTTGAGCTTCTAAAAGCTCACCTCACACTCATCTGACCATCTGAACTGGGCAGCCTTCTGGGTCAACCTGGTCATCGGGGCTGCAATAGATGAAAATCCCTCCACGAACGGACGATAATAGCCAACCAAACCTAAGAAACTCTGGATCTCTGTAGCTGATGTGAGTCGAGGCTAGTTCTTGACTACCTCTATCTTCTTTGGATCTACCTAAATACCCTCTACTGAAACCACATGACCCAAGAAAGCAACTGAACTCAACCAAAACTCGCACTTCAAAAACTTAGCATACAGCTGACTATCCCTCAGATTCTGAAGAACCACTCTCAGATGTTGCTCATGCTCCTCCTGACTAAGGGAATAAATCAAAATATCGTCAATGAAAACTATCAAAAACGAATCCAATTAAGGCCTGAACACTTGGTTCATCAAATCTATGAAAGTTGTTGGGGCATTCCTCAGCCCGAACGACATCACCAAGAACTCATAATGCCCATACCGAGTGCGGAAAGCTCTCTTAGGGACATCGGATGCCCTAATCCTCAACTGATGATAGCCATATCTCAAGTCGATCTTATAAAACACTTGGGCACCCTGAAGCTAGTCGAACAAATCGTCAATCCTCAACAATGGGTACTTATTCTTGATTGTGACCTTGTTCAATTGCCGGTAATCTATACATATTCTCATCGATCCGTCCTTCTTCTTGACAAACAATACCGGCGCACCCTATGGTGAGACTGTGAGCACGTGATTTTTGCCCTAAGCAAATTATTCCTAAAATCCAAACAAAATGATTTTTCATTATTTTTACAATTTTTGTTGAAATTTGTTGCATTTTTGTTAATTAGTTGCATAAAAATTCATATTAAAAAATACAAAAAAAATAAATATGCATATGCATTAGGATTTTTAATTTTACAATTTAGTATTAATTCATTTCGAAATAATTTAAGGAAAAAATCAAAAAAAAATATAGCATTTTTTAGTATTTTAATTGGAATTACTTTTAGAATTTAATTAGTTTAACAATTTAATAAAATCAGAAAATATATAAAATTGGAAAAAATAAAATACAAAAATACAAAAGGAAAATACAATACAAAAAATAAAAAGTAAATAAAATAACAAAAAAAAGATTTGGACTAATAAGAAATTGGGTTAATTACCCAAACTCAAATCAAAATGCCCCAGCCCAAAACAAAACCCACGCCCAGGCCCAAAAACACTCCCTACCCGGTTCACCGCCTCCCCAAACGACCCCATTTTAGGGCAATTCAATCTGAGCCATTGAAATAAATTGATCTAACGATCGAAGTGGCTTCATCCCTTTTAAACGAAATGACGACGTTTATGACCTTCAATTACAGCCTTTGATCAGTTTAATCCAACGGCTCCAATTAAATGTTACACCTTTAATATATCAAAAACCAAATAACCCTAAAATCATTTCATATCTCTTCTTCCCTTCGTGTAACCTAGCCGCCCCCAAATCCCTCAGATCCCCGCCGGAACCCTACCGACGGGAAACGGTAGTTATGCCAACCAGTCCACAAAATACACCCCAAAACCGCCTTTAGCCCCTGATTCTACCCCTCAGCTTCTTTTCTGTCAAATCCCTTCCCTACTGTTCAAATATTCAAAAGTGTGTCGCTGGAACCCTAACTCCGGCGAACACCACTTTGTCCAAACCAAACCAAAATCACACCACAACCCCTCCTTGACACCCTCAACCCATTTTTGAAGATCTTGGGCCCCAAAATTGACGGGGTCGGCTCGAATTAAAGTTTGAAGTTCGCCGGTGACCAAAAATTCAAAAAAAAAAAAACTGATGTCAAGACCCCTGGACTTTTGGAGGTTTTGACAACTAAAAAAAGAGGGAAGAAAGACTGTTCAAGAAAACGAATAAAAATTAAAAACTAAGTTTCTTTTCTTTCCTGTTTCTTTGGTTTTTATTTCTTGCATGTATGTTTTTAATTGTTTTTCATTGCTTGTCTTTTAATTTTATTTGTTACTAGGGTTATTGATTTTTGTTAAATAGCATCTTAAATTCTGATATTAATATTAGGTTTTTTAACTAGATTCTGATTAAAGTTGATTTAGTGAATAAATTGATATTAAAAATAGTATAAATTGGATTTCCAGTGTGATTTTATTTGTTTGATTAGCTTCTAAATTTGTTGATCCTAATAAATGATTAGTCAATGAGAATTTTGAATAATTGTTAGATAGTTAGTAGATAATTAGTTAGCATTTGGTTATAGCTGTTAGTTAATTAGTGTTTGATTAATTTTCGATTTGATTAATTAATTAGCAGTCAATTCAGCTTTCATTCTGAAAATCAGTTAGTAGTTCCGGGGAGGGGGGGAGGGGGCAAAAGGGTAAAAGGATAGTAGGGTAATTTGTAAATTCAATCAAATTTAAGGGGTAAAAAGGTGAATGGTGAGTAGGTCAATTAGTAAAATCAAATAAATTTCAAGGGTAGTTTGGGTACATAAAATGGAATAATGGTAATAAACCAAAAGAAATAGGGGCATTCTGGGTAGAGAAAAATGGCAATGGGGTAACTTTCTAAGTGAAGTGAGGGAAAATAGGGAATTGTAAGGTTAGAAGGTTCTAGATGGGGTGATTAGCATAATTCTTAACAAATAAAGGGTAGTTAACTGAATTACAAGTAAAGAATAAGGGTTAAAACTGAAATAAAAAGGGACTAAATCATAAATTCTGAAATATGAACTTCCCTCCAAATTTAAATCTATAAATAGGCATCAATATGCCTTATTTTACAAGTTTGGCAATCTCAAAATATCCCTGAAATAATTCTGCCATTCTAGATCCACATTCGCAACAAGTTGACATTGTGGATAGTATCCATTATGAGCATGAATTGGCTACAGAAATAGCCATTATATTGGAGGATTTAAAGCCTGTTTTGTTGATTTGCCTTTGGTTCTGGTGATCGAAATATTGAAGAATTTGCATTGAATTAGTCGAGTTCTGTTCTGCTGATTTCTATCATTCACTGTGGTTAAATTCTGGTTATTGAAGCTGTGTTTGGATTTGTTGTTCTGTCTTCTGCTGCTGTTGCTGTTAATCACTGCTGATCTTTCTTCTAATAGATTTTTTTTACTTCAAATCCAGGTACACATTTGAACTCTCCTTGGTGTAGTCCTCAATTGAAATGTATTGAAGCTGTATTCATCTTCAATTTGTTCGTGTTACACTGTATTTGAGCTGTTAGATCTGATCGAATTAAATCATATATAACAATATTGAATTGTAAATCTGATTTGTAATTTTAGTTTGATTCAGATGTATAATTGGACTGGACCGTGCTATTTGTACTGATCTATTTAGTTTTGATCTCTATAAAAGATCAGTAGTTTTTTTTAGTATAAAACAATAAAAATGCAGTGTTTGAAGTTGAATTATGAAATACTGTTAGGAAATTAGTTTAATATTGACTAGTACCTAATTTAGATTTGTTTTAGTAGGATTGATTTTTAATCCACAGTTAATTAGTTTTAAGTTCCTTACTGTTGTTATTTGTTAATTTTAGACAAGTATCGTTTAGTTTAATTCAGGCTTGGTAATTGAATCAAAACGGACACATAGACAGAGTTGAAAAACATTTAAAACAAGGGCTTAAAAACAAATTCAAATAATTTCAATAGTTATAAATAATAAGATTTTAATTAGTTTCAGATTTGTTAAAGTAAAAAAATT
>MU774446.1:2806-32787 GCA_026770625.1 Nicotiana glauca
ATATTAAGGGTGTGCCTTAGGCCTCGAGTGTTGTTGAACCGCCTCTGATTATATTATTAAATATGTATAAATATTTAATTATGAACTCAGTAATTAAATAAATTATTGGTTCGATGGCTAATTTAGAACCCATAAATTTTATATCCGAGCTCGCCTCATATGATACTTTACATCGGAGAAATGAAACATATTTGAAATGTCAAATGATTTATGCAATTGGACACTTTCTTAAATACCCTATTTGGTCAAGCTCAATTCCTGTCACTTTTCTAGCAGTAACGTACTAACTTTTTTCTTAATTTGATAAGTCATTTTCCTGCTTCCTGGAAAATAAAAAAGAAAAAAGATGAAATCACAAGCGACCAAAACCCTTTACTTTTAAAAATTATTAAAAATAAAAGGATGTTAGTTTTTGATAAGTCATTTTCCTGCTTCCTTCTTTTTGTGCTCTCCCTAGTTTTATATATATAGTGAAAATAAGCAGTAGTTTCTTTTCAATATAATAAACAAGACAAAGGATGGGAAGCCAAGAAAAGAATGATTGTATGGAAAGGAAAAGAAAAGTGAAATTGAAGGACAAAAAGAGGAATGGGCATTGCCTAGTGTGCATGCAATTGACATTAATGTGATATATGCCAAAGGACGCAAGCAAATGGATAAGATATTATAGTTGAGAAGTCTCTGATCATAAAAAAAGGTGATATGGGAAATGGATAAGAAGATACTAGTGTTAATCTTGCTTCACAGAGATGACAAAGACACTATTCGGCATTGGTGTTAATATATGTTTTTTCTATTTGTATTTACAAAAAAGAGCTATTATTATGTTTGTCTTGGTGAAAGACTACTATCTAATTATATACTCCTAAACCATTACTTATTATTTATCTTTCAACGAAATAAGCGGACTAAAACATATAGAGCATGTTATACAAATATTTTGGGTTCTCCAAAGAACGTGTAACTAAGATTGCTCCAATATTATAGGTGTACAAAGAAAACCAATAAATCGCATTAAATTGATAATCCGTATCAAATTGGGAAAAAAAAATTCAATTGTAATTTGATTTGATTTAGTTTGGTATTGGGGAAACCCACCCTCCCCTCTCCCCAACTATAATTGATTTGGTTTGGTTTTAACTAAAAAAAGTCAAAACGAAATCAAACCAACACAATAGTACGTTTATGCAATTTTTAAAATATTTTATACATATAAATATTTATTGTAATATAATTTAAAAATATTTTTTAAACTTTTTCACAATTTATCTTTTAACATATTATTTCCAATTTGAACTTAACATTCTTGAATGTAAATAAATTTTATAGACTATAAATGTAGTAACTCAATCAAAATTCAAATTAATAGTAGTGCTAACAAAAGAAATTCAAATTGACACTAGGAATGACAATAGTGTTGAATATTTATTTTTTAGTTTTATATTACTTTATAACGAAAATGGATAACTTAGTTTATCTATTTCTGTAGTGCTTAGTTATGTAACTAATATTACTTTTAGTTATACTTGTTTTAGCATGACATATATAGTATTTTTAGATTATGTTAGTTTTTACTATGGCTTATTAATTAGCAATATTTGTTTAATGCAATTTTATTATATTTTCATTAAATATTGCAGTATAATGCTATGGCTTATCTCATATAATTGTGTTATTTTCTTGAAAAATACATTATATAGTTGTATCTTACTAGGACTAAAGAAATATTTGGAGCATAAGTTACTTATTTTGTGCTGTGAAGACTTCACAAGAAAAAAATAACCCAATAAATCCGAGAAAAATCAAGATTGAAAACCCCGACTTGTTGATTTGGTTTGGTTTATAGGTTCAAAAATCCGACATCATTGATTTGGTTTGGTAATTAAAAAATCTAAACCAACCCAATCTATGCACACCCCTATCCAATACAATTATTTTAGAGATCGATTTTATGATCCATCAGAAAATATTATTTAGTTTTATGATTTTTTCATAGGAAATGAGAAAAAGTATAGGGAGATGTCATTTTCTTCTATTATAACTTAGAAGATCTCAAGAGATCGTTTCTGTAACGATCCGGCCGATCGTTTTGAGAGTTATAGCCCCAATTTCTTATTTACTGTTTTTCTCGTATCTATTTCAACTTATGTAACTTGCCGGGAGGTTGCATTTTGGTTTTTGAAGTGTTTTGGGACAATTAGTCCCTAATTGGAGGCTTAAGTCTAAGGATTTGGACCGTAGTCGGGACTGTGTAAAGAGGACTTCAGAATGGAGTTTCATTGGTTCTGTTAGCTCGTTGGGTAATTTTGGACTTAGGGGTGTGTCCAAATTGTGTTTTGGAGGTTTATAGCAGATTTAGGCTTGAAATGGCGAAAGTCGAATTTTCGAAGATTTTGGATGGGAGTGAAATTTTTGATATCGGGGTCGGAATATGATTCCGGAAGTTGGAATAGGCTCGTAATATTGAATACGACTTGTGTGAAAATTTTGGGGTCAATCGCATGTGGTTTGATATGTTTCGGCATCGGTAATGAAAATTTGAAGTTACAAGTTCTTTAAGTTTGAATTGGAGGGTGATTCATGATTTTAGCGTTGTTTGATGTGATTTGAGGGTTCGACTAAGTTCGTATGGTATTTTAGAGTTTGTTGGTATGTTTAGTTGAGGTCCCGGAGGCCTCAGATGAGTTTCGGATGCTTAACGGATCATTTTTGGACTTTACAAGGCAGCAGATTTTCTGGTATTTTTGTTGCAGATATTTTTTCACCGCGTTCGCGAGACAGGTTTCGGAATGCTATCTTAGGGACATCAGACGCCCTAATCCTCAGCTGATGGTAGTCGGATCTCAAGTCTATCTTTGAAAATACCTTCGGACCCTAAAGCTGGTCGAAGAAATCGTCAATCCTCGGCAGTGGATACTTGTTCTTAATCGTCACTTTGTTCAATTGCCGGTAATCAATGCACATCCTCATTGAACCATCCTTTTTCTTCACAAACAACACCGGCGCACCCCAAGGAGAAACACTGGGTCTAATGAAAGCCTTCTCCAGCAAATCCTGCAACTGATCCTTTAACTCTTTCAACTCTGGCGGGGCCATACGGTACGGCGGGATAGAAATGGGCTGAATGCCCAGAGCCAGATCAATACAAAAATCAATATCCCTGTCGGGCGGCATACCCGACAGGTCTGAAGGGAAAACCTCGGGGAACTCCCGAACAATAGGAACAGAATCAATAGAAGAGACCTCTGCGCTGGAATCACGAACATACGCCAGATAAGCTAAACACCCATTCTCGACCATGCGTCGAGCCTTCATATATGAAATAACATTGTGGGTGGTATGCCATGGGGTCCCTCTCCACTCCAAATGGGGCAAATCTGGCAAAGCCAAGGTCACGGTCTTGGCGTGATAATCCAAGATAGCATGATACGGGGATAACCAATACATCCCTAATATAACGTCGAAATCCACAATGTCTAAGAGCAATAAATCAACACGGGTCTCAAGACCCTCAAACACTACCACACAGGAACGTGAACTCGGTCGACCACTATAAAATCATCCACCGGTGTAGATACATAAACAGGAATACCCAAAGCATCACTAGGAATCAGGTAGGGTGCAAAATAGGACGACACATATGAATACGTAGACCCAGGGTCAAATAGCACTGAAGCATCCCTATCACATAACAGAATAGTACCTGTAATGACTGCATCTGAAGACTCGGCCTCTTGCCTGGCTGGAAGAGCATAACACCGGGGCTGAGCCCGACCTCCCTGAATCATATCTATGGGATGATCGGCTGCTGGCTGGCCTCTACCTCTGGCGGTCCGAGCTCCACTTCTATGATCTCTACCTCCACCACTATGGCCTCTACCCCCGCCTCTAGCTGGCTGGGCGGCCTGTGGATCACCTGCTGCCTGTATCATAGGACGAGGACCCTGCTGCTGTGACTGAGCACCCCTCAACCTCGGGAAAACCCTCCTGATGTGACCATACTCACCACACTCATAGCACCCGCCTAAATATTGCAGCTGAGAAGACTGTGACTGAACCTGTCGACCTGAATGTCCACCCCGAAAACTCTAAAGTGGTGGGGTGCTGATGGGGAACTGTGAAGCTGTTGGCTAGAATAATGCGACTGAGAACCATGACCCTCTGAAGTACCATGAGAGACCTAGAGAGCTGACTGGAAGGGCCTCGGAGGATGGCCTCTATCATAACAATCCCTACCTCCAGACGAGGTACCACTGAACCTACCTGTATGACGGGGCCTCTTATCTGACCCATGACCACCTCCCCGTGCAAGAGCTATCTCAACTCTACGAGCCACATTGGCCGCCTCCTGAAAAGAAATCTCACTCCAGCTCCCATAGCCATCTGGAGATAGATCGGCTGAATCAATCCATCAATAAACCCCCGGAACCTCTCTCTCTCGGTAGGGAGTATAACAATAGCATGGCATGCTAGATCAATGAATCGGGTCTCATACTGAGTAACTGTCACAGAGCCCTGCTGGAGGCACTCGAACTGCCTGCGAAGAGACTCTCGCTGAGTAACTGGGAGAAACTTCTCCAAAAATAATTCTGCAAACTGGTCCCAAGTCAATGGTGGCGACCCTGCTGGTCTGGATAAACAATAGTCCCTCCACCAAGTCTTGGCGAATCCTGCTAGTCGAAAGGTGGCGAAGTCGACCCCATTGGTCTCCACAATACCCATAGTCCAAAGGATCTCATGGCATCTAAATAGGAAATCATGTGGATCCTCTAAAGAAGTACCGTTGAATGTGGTGGTGAAGAGCTTGGAGAACTTATCAAGCCTCTACAAAGCATCTGCGGACATAGCCGTTCCATCGCCGGCCTGAGTCACAATACCCAGCTGAACTGCCACAGCTGGCTGAACCACTGGAACCTGAGCCTTGGGAGCTACCTGCTCTGGAGTACGTGTAGCAGGAGTCTGAACTCCTCCTCCAGCCTGAGAAGTGGCTGGTGCTACTGGAAGCAAACCCGCTCGAGATATGCTCTCCACAAAGCCTATCAATGTGACCAAAGCGTCCTGACGAACTAGGGTGGCTATGAACCCCTCTGGGACCTGTGCTGGGCCTACCGGAGCTGCTGGGGCTGGAACCTCCTCATCATAATCAACATGAGGCTCCACCTCTAGGACTGATGCTCGGGGCTGAGATCTGCCCCTGCCTCGGCCTCGCCCTTTGCCCATCGTAGGAGCTGCTGCTAGGGGCTCGGGCTGCTGTGTGGTAGAAGAGGAAGCACGTATTCTCGCCATCTGCGATAGAACATAGTAGAAAGACAATCAGTATTTGAGAAACAGAATCGCATGATAAGAAAGAACAAAAGTGAAATTTTCCTAACTCTGTATCCTTTGGGGGATAAATATGGACGTCTCAATACCGATCCCTCAGACTCTACCGAGTTTGTCCGTGAGTTGTGAGACCTATGTAACCTAGTGCTATGATACCAACTTGTCACGACCCGAATTTTCCACCATCGGGAGTCGTGATGGCGCCTACTAATAGGAGCTAGGCAAGCCAACTCAATTTACTTCATTTAGAAATTTTCGACCATTTAATAAAAATAAAACATAATATGATAAAGCGGAAGTCTTAAATATAAATAACTGAAAACAAATGCGGAAGTTCAATCACAAACTCTACCCAGGACTGGAGTCACTAACTCACAAACGTCTATAGAATATAAAAAACATAGTCTGAATAAAATACAATATTGTCTGTTTCGGTACAAGGACAACAAACGAAATAAAGATAGAAGAGACTCCGAGCCATGCGGACGTCAGCAAGGCTACCTCAGAATCTCTGGACTGAAGTTAGCTCCCAATGCTCCTACTCTTGTCCAAAAGTTGCTGCTCCGGTACTGTGATCTGTGCAAAAAGATGCACAGAGTGTAGCATCAGCACAACCGACCCCATGTGCTGGTAAGTGCCTAGACTAACCCCGGCGAAGTAGTGACGAGGCTAGACCAGACTACCAGATAAACCTGTGCAGTTATGAAATATATTACGAAAAATAAACAGGAAATAAGTAGTTTATAAAAGGAGGGGGAGACATGTTGTAGGGAGGTTAACGGTTAAATCAAGAAGTCTAAACTTATGGATAGAACATCCAACAGAAACTTAAATCCAGAATAAGCGCACTCAAGCTATAATTTGTTATGGCGCGCAACCCGATCCGATCAAAAAAAATACTGTTGCGGCGTGCAACCCGATCCTCAATCATCACTGTTGCGGCGTGCAACCTGGCCCATAAGTATATAATGTTGTTGCGGCGTGCAACCCGATCCACAATTTTCAATATTGTTGCGGTGTACAACCCGATCCACAATTATCAATGTTGTTGCGGCGTGCAACCCGATCCATATATAATAACAAGCCTCACCCAGTCAACAACCACAATTAAGGGGTAAGGGGGTAACAACTAGTGACAGAAATCC
The DNA here is from genome assembly GCA_026770625.1 of Nicotiana glauca. Lineage (NCBI taxonomy): Eukaryota > Viridiplantae > Streptophyta > Magnoliopsida > Solanales > Solanaceae > Nicotiana > Nicotiana glauca. The sequence continues at coordinate 9,274 of MU774446.1, forward strand.
CGGCAAGGGAATATAACAACACAACTAAATCCCGGCAAGGGAGAGAAAAGTCAACAAAACCAATAACACGTCCCAGCAAGGGAGTAACCATCCACTCTTTCTCTTTCTTACACTTCTCACTTATAATACACTTTCATTCGAACCATCGCTCTAAAGAACCATTTCATATCATATTCCGTCTCAATCCGTAACACAACTCGAACGAACGCTCCATAGAGTTTAGCAATTATAATCTCTGCCTCATGCTCTTTACAGTATATAGAACTCATCAAATAAGCATGGAAGAATAACAACAAATTCAGGATAATCTGAATCTAAGGACACACGGTCATGCTAGACACCAGTGTATAGATACTCGTCACCATGCCTATAGACCGTACTCGACAATTAACAATTTGCAGATAAGACTCCACTCATATTCCCTCAAGCCAAAGTTAGACTAAACACTTACCTCAAACTTCCACGTCCAATTCAATCCTCAATTATCGCCTTCCCTTTTGAATTCGGCTCCAACTCAATCAAATCTATGAAATAATGACTTTTTAGTATTAATAATAGCTAAACAAATCAAACCCAATGCCTAAATATAGATTCCCAACCTTTCTTCCAAAAATTCCAAAATCGACCCCGGGCCCGCTTGGTCAAAACTCGAGGTTCGGACCAAATTCGTATCCCCCATTCCCCCACAAGTCCGAATATACAATTCGTTTTCAAATTCAACCCCAAAACGAGGTCTAAATCAAGAAAAATTGAAAAGCCCTAACTCTACCCATTTTCCCAATTTCTACCCTAAATTACATGTTTTAGGCCTGGGATTTCAATGGACGATGATAGAAAATGAAGAAAACGAGTTAGATAATATTTACCCAAGAAGATTTGGTGAAGAATCGCTCTACAAGTCGCCTAGGGGCTGTGGAGAAGAAGAACTCGTGTGAAATTTGGAATAATCCCGTCACTGTTCTGTTTTTAGGCTTTTAAAATAACTGGGCAAAAATGCCCTTCGCGTTCGCGGGAAGGGGGCCGCATTCGCGAAGGGTAAATGGGTCATGGTATCGCGAACGCGAGATGCTATTCGCGAACGCGTAGAAGGATGGGCTGGGGTCCAAGAATTTGGCCTATGCGAACGCGAGATGGGGTACGCGAACGCGATGAAGAAGAGGTTGTTACTACGCGAACGCGATGAATAAAATGAAGGCTAAGTCTTCTGAGAATAAATGCTCTACGCGAACGCGAGGAGGTGATGCAAACGCGATGAAGGATGAAGCTGAAGCTTCGCGAACGCGAGAGGCATAGTGCGAACGCGAAGAAGAAACTCACTGAGCACCTGTTGCAGATCTCCTGCAATCTTCTTAAGTCCAAAACTACCCCGAACACCTCTGAAAACACTCCCGAGCCTTCGGGGCTCCTAACAAATCACACACACTAACTCAACAACATCCTACGAATTTAACCATGCGATCAAATCGCCAAAATAACATCATAAACGAGGAATCAAACCTCAAAATTATCACTTTTTCATCAAACTTCTTAAACTTTCACTTTTAGATATTAAGGTCTGAAACACGTCAAATGACGTCCGGTTTCAACCAAATTTCACAGAAAGTGCTTAAACCATATATAAGACTTGTACCGGGCGTCGGAACCAAAATACGAGCCCGATACCACAGTCTTCTAATCCATTTTCATTTCAAATTTCCATGTAAATTTTAGAAAAACAATTTCTTTTAAAAATTCATTTCTCGGGCTCAAGACCTCGGATTTCAATTCCGGGCATACGCCCGAGTCCCATATCTTTCTACGAACCCTCCGGGACCGTCCAATCACAGGTCCGGGTCTGTTTACCCAAAATATTGACCAAACTCAACTTTAATCATATTAATATCAAAATTCATCATTTTTCACACAGAATTCATAATTAAACTTTCCGGTTACATGCTCGGACTGCACACGCAAATCGAGGCAACTAAAAATGAGGTTTTCAAGGCCTCGGAAGCGCGCAAAAGAGAGAAAAATAGGTGATGACCCTTTGGGTCGTCATATTCTCCACCTCTAAAACAATCGTTCGTCCTCGAACGGACAAAAGAAAGAAGTACCTGAGTCGGTAAAAAGATGAGGATAACGGCTCCGCATATCAGACTCGGACTCCTAGGTCGATGCCTCAGGAGGCTGACCTCTCCACTGAACACGCACTGAAGGAAAACTCTTCGACCTCAACTGTCGAACCTGTCGATCTAGAATAGCTACCGGCTCCTCATAAGACAAATCCTTGTCCAACTGGACAGTGCTGAAATCTAACACGTGAGCTGGATCGCTGTGATACCTCCGAAGCATGGACACATGAAACACTGGATGCACGACTGACAAGCGAGGTGGCAAGGCTAGTCTATAAGCCACCTCTCCCACACGATCGAGAATCTCAAATGGACCGATGAACCTAGGGCTAAGCTTGCCATTCTTCCTAAATCTCATCACGCCCTTCATAGGCGACACTTATAGCAATACCCGCTCACCAACCATGAAAGCTACATCCCGAACCTTACGATCTGCATAACTCTTTTTCCGCGATTGAGCCGAACGAAGCCTGTCCTGAATGATCTTGACCTTATCCAAGGCGTCCTGAACTAAATCTGTACCCAATAATCGAGCCTCTCCCGGCTCAAACCATTCCACTAGAGACCGACATCGCCTACCATACAACGCCTCATATGGAGCCTTTTGGATGTTGGAATGGTAGCTTTTGTTGTAGGCGAACTCTGATAAAGGCAAAAACTGGTCCTACTAACCTCCAAAGTCAATAACACAAGCCCGGAGCATATCTTCCAAAATCTGAATCGTCCGCTCGGACTGACCGTCCGTCTGAGGATGAAACGATGTGCTCAACTCAACACATGTGCTCAACTCTCGCTGAACTGCACCCCAGAAACGCAAGGTAAACTGCGTACCCCGATCCGAAATGATAGATACCGGCACACCATGAAGGCGAACAATCTCTCGAATATAAATCTCAGTTAATCTCTCGGATGAATAGGAGACTGCCACAGAAATGAAATGCGCTGACTTGGTCATCCTATCAACAATGACCCAAACTGCATCAAACTTCTTCCGAGTCATCGGAAGTCCAGTAACAAAATCCATGGTAATCCTCTCCCACTTCCACTCGGAAAGCTCAATCCTCCAAAACAAACCACCAGGCCTCTGATGCTCACACTTAACCTGCTGACACTTCAAACATCGAGCCACCTATGCAAAAATATCTTTCTTCATACTGTGCCACCAATAGTGCTGCCTCAGATCCTGATACATCTTCACGGCGCCCGGGTGAATAGAATACCGAGAACTATGGGCCTCTGCTGAGATCAACTCTCAAATCCCATCGACATTGGGCACACAAACTCGCCCTTGCAATCTCAAAACACCATCGTTATCTAAGGTCACCTTAGTGTCACCTCCACACTGCACCGTGTCTCTCAAGACACACAAATGGGGATCATCAAACTGTCGATCACAGATACGCTCCAATAATGAGGAACAAGCGACCGTGCAAGCTAACACTCTGCTAGGCTCAGAAATATCCAACATCACAAATTGATTGTCCAAGGCCTGAATATCCAAAGCAAGCGGTCTCTGGCTGACCGGAATAGAAGCAAGACTACCCATGCTGGCGGACTTCCTACTCAATGCATCGGCCACCACATTGGCCTTACCCGGGTGATACAAGATAGTAACATCATAATCTTTCAATAACTCCAACCACCTCCTCTGCCTCAAATTCAACTCCTTTTGCTTGAACAAGTATTGAAGACTCTTGTGATCGGTGTACACCTCACACGTCACACCATATAGGTAATGCCTCCAAATCTTCAAAGCATGAACAATGGCTGCCAACTCTAGATCATGAACTGGATAATTCCTCTCGTGGATCTTCAACTGCCTCGAAGCATAAGCAATGACTCTGCCATCCTGCATCAGTACTGCACCAAGTCCAATACGGGAAGCATCACAATAGACCGTATAAGGCCCTGAACCTGTGGGCAAAACCAATACCGGTGATGTAGTCAGAGCTGTCTTGAGCTTCTGAAAGCTCGCCTCACACTCATCTGACCATCTGAACTTGGCACCCTTCTGGTTCAATATGGTCATCGGGGCTCCAATAGATGAAAATCCCTTCACGAACCGACGATAATAGCCTGCTAACCCCAAGAAACTCCGAATATCGGTAGCTGATGCTGGTCTAGGCCAGTTCTTGCCTGCCTCAATCTTCTTCGGGTCCACCTGAATACCCTCTGCAGACACAACGTGACCCAAAAATGCAACTGAACTCAACCAGAACTCGCACTTCGAGAACTTAGCATATAACTGACTATCCTTCAGAGTCTGAAGAACCACTCTAAGGTGCTACTCGTGCTCCTCCTGGCTGCGGGAGTACACCAGAATATCATCAATAAAGACTATCAGAAACAAGTCCAAATAAGGCCTGAACACTAGGTTCATCAACTCTATAAACGCTGCCAGGGCATTGGTCAACCCAAACGACATGACCAGGAAGTCATAATGCCCATACCGAGTGCGGAATGCTGTCTTAGGGACATCAGACGCCCTAATCCTCAACTGATGGTAGCCAGATCTCAAGTCTATCTTTGAAAACACCTTCGCACCCAGAAGCTGGTCGAAAAAATCGTCAATCCTCGGCAGTGGATACTTGTTCTTAATCGTCACTTTGTTCAATTGCCGGTAATCAATGCGCATCCTCATCGAACCATCCTTTTTCTTCACAAACAACACCGGCGCACCCCAAGGAGAAACACTGGTCTAATGAAAGCCTTCTCCAGCAAATCCTGCAACTGATCCTTTAACTCTTTCAACTCTAGCAGGGCCATATGGTACGACGGGATAGAGATGGGCTGAGTGGCCGGAGCCAGATCAATACAAAAATCAATATCCCTATCGGGCGGCATACCCGGCATGTCTGAAAGGAAAACCATGGGGAACTCCCGAACAATAGGAACATAATCAATAGAAGGGACCTCTGTACTGGAATCACGAACATATGCCAGATAAGCGACCATGCGTCGAGCCTTTATATATGAAATAATAATACGGGTGGTATGCCTTGGGGTCCCTCTCCACTCCAAATGGGGCAAATATGGCAAAGCCAAGGTCACGGTCTTGGCGTGACAATATAAGATAGCATGATACCGGGACAACCAATCCATCCCTAATATAACGTCGAATTCCACCATGTCTAAGAGCAATAAATCAACACGGGTCTCAAGACCCTCAAACACTACCACACAGGAACAATGAACTTGGTCGACCACTATAGAATCACCCACCGGTGTAGATACATAAACAGGAATACCCAAAGCATCACTAGGCATAACCAAGTAGGGTGCAAAATAGGACGACACATACGAATATGTAGACCCAGGGTCAAATAGCACTGAAGCATCCCTATCACATACCAGAATAGTACCTTTAATGACTACATCTGAAGAATCAGCCTCTGGCCTGGCTGGAAGAGCATAACACCGGGGTTGGGCCCCACCTCCCTGAATCATTTCTCTGGGATGATCGGCTGCTGGCTGGCCTCTACCTCTGGCGGTCCGAGCTCCACCTCTATGATATTTACCTCCACCTCTATGGCCTCTACCCCCGCCTCTAGCTGGCTGGGCGGTCTGTGGATCACCTGCTGCCTGTATCATAGGACGAGGACCCTGCTACTGTGACTGAGCACCCCTCAACCTCGGGCAAGCCCTCCTGATGTGACCATACACACCACACTCATAGCACCCGCCTGAATGCTATAGCTGAGAAGACTGTGACTGAACCTATCGACCTGAATGTCCACCCCAAAAACTCTGAAGTGGTGGGGGCACTGATGGGTGCTGATGGGGAACTGTGAAGCTGCTGGTCAGAATAATGCGGTTGAGAACCACGATCCTATGAAGTACCATGAGAGACCTGGAGAGCCGACTAGAAGGGCCTCAGAGGATGGCCTCTATCATAAGAATCTCTACCTCCAAACGAGGTACCACTGAACCTACCTACATGACGGGGCCTCTTATCTGAACCATGACCACCTCCCCGTGCAAGATCCATCTCAACTCTACGGGCCGCATTGGCCGCCTCCTGAAAAGAAATCTCACTCTCGGCTCCCATAGCCATCTGGAGACGGATTGGCTGAATCAATCCATCAATAAACCTCTGCACCCTCTCTCTCTCGGTGGGGAGTATAATAATAGCATGGCATGCTAGATCAATGAACCGGGTCTCATACTGAGTAACTGTCATAGAGCCCTGCTGGAGGCGCTCGAATTGCCTACGAAGAGCCTCTCGCTAAGTAACTAGGAGAAACTTATCCAAAAACAACTTTGCAAACTGGTCCCAAGTCAATGATGGCGACCCTGCTGGTCTGGATAAACAATAGTCGCTCCACCAAATCTTGGCGGATCCCGCTAGTCGAAAGGTGGCAAAGTCGACCCCATTGGTCTCTACAATACCCATAGTCCGAAGGATCTCATGGCAGATAAATAGGAAATCCTGTGGATCCTATGAAGAAGTACCGCTAAATATAGTGGTGAAGAGTTTGGAGAACCTATCAAGCCTCCACAAAGCATCTGCGGACGTAGCCGCTCCATCGGCGGCCTGAGTCAATACCAGGCTGAACTGCCACAGCTGGCTGAACCACTAGATACTGAGCCTGAGGAGCTACCTGCTCCGGAGTATGTGCAGATGGAGTCTGAACTCCTCCTCCAGCCTTAGAAGTGGTTGGTGCTACTGGAAGCAAACCCGCTTGAGAGACGCTCTCCTCAAAGCCTACCAATCTGAACAAAGCGTCCTGAAGAACTGGGGTGGCTATGAACCCCTCTGGGACCTGAGGGACAAGAAAGAACAAAAGTGAAATTTTTCTAACTCTGTAGCCTTTGGGGGATAAATATGGACGTCTCAACACCGATCCCTCAGACTCTACCGAGTTTGTCCGTGAGTTGTGAGACCTATGTAACCTAGTGCTATGATACCAACTTGTCACGACCCGAATTTCTCACCCTCGGGAGTCGTGATGGCGCCTACTAATAGGAGCTAGGCAAGCCAACTCAATTTACTTCATTTAGAAATTTTTGACCATTTAATAAAAATAAAACATAATATGATAAAGCGGAAGTCTTAAATATAAATAACTGAAAACAAATGCGGAAGTTCAATCACAAACTCTACCCAGGACTGGAGTCACTAACTCACAAACGTCTATAGAATACTAAAAACAGAGTCTGAATAAAATACAATACTGTATGTTCCGGTACAAGGACAATAAACGAAATAAAGATAGAAGAGATTCCGGGCTATGCGGACGTCAGCAAGGCTACCTCGGGATCTATGGAGTGAAGTCAGCTCCCAACGCTCATACTGATGTCCAAAAGATGTTGCTCCGGTACTGTGATCTGTGCAAAAAGATGCACAGAGTGTAGCATCAGCATCACCGACCCCATGTGATGGTAAGTGCCTAGCCTAACCCCGGCGAAGTAGTGATGAGGCTAGACCAGATTACCAGATAAATCTGTGCAGTTATGAAATATATTGCGGAAAATAAACAGGAAATAAGCAGTTTATAAAAGGAGGGGGAGACATGTTGTGGGGAGGTAACAGTTAAATCAATAAGTCTAAACTTAAGGATAGAACAACCAACAAAAACTTAAATCTGGAATAAGCGCACTTAAGCTATAATTTGTTGTGGCGCGCAACCCAATCCGATCACAAAATAATACGGTTGCGGCGTGCAACCCAATCCTCAATCATCACTGTTGCGACATACAACCCGACCCATAAGTATATAATATTGTTGCGGCGTGCAACCCGATCCATATATAATAACAAGCCTCACCCAGTCAACAACCACAATTAAGGGGTAAAGGGGTAACAACTAGTGACAGAAATCCCGGCAAGGGAATATAACAACACAACTAAATCCCGGCAAGGGAGAAAAAAGTCAACAAATCCAATAACACGTCCCGGCAAGGGAGTAACCATCCACTCTTTCTCTTTCTTACACTTCTCACTTATAATACACTTTCATTCGAACCATCGCTCTAAAGAACCATTTCATATCATATTCCGTCTCAATCCGTAACACAACTCGAACCAACGCTCCACGAAGTTTAGCAATCATAATCTCTACCTCATGCTCTTTACATATATAGAACTCATCAAATAAGCATGGAAGAATCACAACAAATTCAAGATAATCACAATATAAGCACACACAGTCATGTTAGACACCAGTGTATAGATACCCGTCACCATGCCTATACACCATACTCGACAATTAACAATTAGCAGATAAGACTCCACTCCTATTCCCTCAAGCCAAAGTTAGACCAAACACTTACCTCAAACTTCCACGGCCAATTCAATCCTCAATTATCGCCTTCCCTTTTGAATACGGCTCCAACTCAATCAAATCTATGAAATAACGACTTTTTAGTATTAATAATAGCTAAACAAATCAAACCCAATGCCTAAATATAGATTCCCAACCTTTCTTCCAAAAATTCCAAAATCGACCCCGGGCCCGCTTGGTCAAAACTCGAGGTTCGGACCAAATTCATATCCTCCATTCCCCCACGAGCCCGAATATATAATTTGTTTTGAAATTCAACCCCAAAACGAGGTCTAAATCAAGAAAAATTGAAAAGCCCTAACTCTACCCATTTTCCCAATTTCTACCTTAAATTACATGTTTTAGGCCTAGGATTTCAATGGATGATGATACAAAATGAAGAAAAAGAGTTAGATAATACTTACCCAAGAAGATTTGGTGAAGAATCGCTCTACAAGTCGCCTAGGGGCTGTGGAGAAGAAGAGCTCGTGTGAAATTTGGAATAATCCCATCACTGTTCTGTTTTTAGGCTTTTAAAATAACTGGGCAAAAATACCCTTCACGTTCGCGGGAAGGGGGCCGCGTTCGCGAAGGGTAAATGGGTCAAGGTATCCTGAACGCAAGATGCTATTCGCGAACGCGTAGAAGGATGGGCTGGGGTGCAAGACTTTGGCCTATACGAACGCGAGATGGGGTACGCGAACGCGATGAAGAAGAGGCTGTTACTATGCGAACGCGAGGACTAGTTCGCGAACTCGATGAATAAAATGAAAGCTAAGTTTTCTGAGGCAAAATGCTCTATGCAAACGCGAGGAGGTGATGCGAACACAATGAAGGATGAAGCTGAAGCTTCGCGAACGCGAGAGGCATAGTGCGAACGCGAAGAAGAAAATCACTGAGCACCTGTTGCAGATTTCCTGCAATCTTCCTAGTTCCAAAACTACCCCGAACACCTCCGAAAACACTCCCGAGCCCTCGGGGCTCCTAACCAATCACATACACTAACTCAACAACATCCTACGAACTTAACCGTGCGATCAAATCGCCAAAATAATATCATAAACGAGGAATCAAACCTCAAAATCATCACTTTTTCATCAAACTTCTTAAACTTTCACTTTTAGATATTAAGGTCCGAAACACGTCAAATGACGTCCGATTTCAACCAAATTTCACCGAAAGCGCTTAAACCATATATAATACTTGTACCGGACGTCGGAACTAAAATATGAGCCTGATACCACACTCTTCTAATCCATTTTCATTTCAAATTTCCATGTAAATTTTAGAAAAATAATTTCTTTTAAAAATTCATTTCTCGGGTTCGGGACCTCGAATTTCGATTCCGGGCATACGCCCGGGTCCCGTATTTTTCTACGGACCCTCCGGGACTGTCCAATCACGGGTCCGGATTCGTTTACCCAAAATATTAATCAAAGTCAACTTTAATTATATTAATATTAAAATTTATTATTTTTCACACAAAATTCATATTTAAGCTTTTTGTTACGCGCCCGGACTGCGCACGCAAATCGAGGCGACTAAATATGAGATTTTCAAGGCCTCGGAAGCGCGAAAAAGAGAGAAAAATAGGTGATGACCCTTTGGGTCGTCACACGCGACTAGTATATCGTGTTTGTGATGAGGTTTTTAGGACTGAAGCAGTTTGTGCTTCGCGAACTCGAGGATGTGTCCGCGTTCGCGAAGAAGGAATTACCTGGGCAGATTATAAAGTTTCAAATACAAGGGTTTGACCATTTTTATCAAAAATTTGGTTTGGGAGCTTGGATTTGGACGAGATTTTGAAAAAATTTCAGAGATGTCAATTGGGTAATGATTCTACACTTGATTTTGATTATATCCCACTAATCTATCATTAATTTTATTATTTAATTTCGGATAGGGGTGAATTGAGATTTTGACATCGGATTTGGATAATTTTGGTAGGAGTGATCTCGTGGGTGAGTGAGTGCTCATATTTTGTATCTTTTACCCGATTCCAAGACGTGGGCCCGGGAGACTTTTTAACGCAATTTTTTAATTTCTTGCTTTAGCTTTGATTTCATTAGCTCGATTAGTTTTTTGTAGTTATATTTATGTTATATAATTAATTTTGACTAGATTTGGGCCATTCGGAGTCGGATATTCGTGGAAAAAGCATTGTTACAGATTGAGTTGAGCTTGGTCGAGGTAAGTGGCTTGCCTAACCTTGCATAGGGGAACTCCCCTTATGATTTGGTACTGTTTTGGTATGTGAGCGACGTGTATGTGAGGTGACGAGTGCGTACACGGGCTATTTATTGTAAAATCCAATTTTTACTGACTAATAACATGTTTCTTCTTATTTGAGTTCTATCAGCATGTGTAATTATCATGTTTAGCTTAGAATAGCATATCTACGTGTCTTAAGTGCTTATCTAAACTCTATGCAGCATGCCTAGTGAACTTTTCTGCTTTTCTCTTGACTTGTACTTGGTCTAAACTGAAGGATCACTACTGTAACTACTAATTTCATTGTTTGAGTTGCATATTTATTAGGACTAAGGAACGGTATTCCGGAAGATCACCCTGCATAGTTACTATAGGACTACGAGACGGTATCTCGGGAGATCCCCTGTTATTATTTTGTGTACTGTACTATTATCCTTTCTGTGATTTCCTTCCGTTTAAATTCCAGTCGTTATTTTACTACGATATTTTTGTTCCGTCTTACTTTATATATTTATACCAGTAAAGCCTTGACCTGACCTCGTCACTACTCGACCGAGGTTAGGCTTGGCACCTACTGAGTACCGTTGCGGTGTACTCATGCCTCTTCTGCACATATTTTTCGTATGCAGATCTAGGTACCTCCTACCAGCCTCGAGTTTAGTTGCATGGTTGCTGCTGTTCAGGAGATTTCAAGCTACATTTGCCCGCGTCCGCAAACCTCGGAGTCCCTCTCTATCCCCTTATATCGATTCTTCCCTTATTTCTTTAGACACTGATGTATAGCACAACTATAAATTCTTAGAATCTTGTGACTTACGGTGTTCATGGTCTTGGGAGAGTTGTGTATATTTTGAGAGTTGATTATTGTATATGCCAAACAGCATCTCAAATGCTTATTTAAGTTATATGTTATTGCTAGTTGTTAACTTTAATGTTTCTCATTTGGAGAGTTGTGCCGTCACAAATTCATGAAGGGAGAATTTGGATGGTAATAATTTCTTCACTATTTTTTGTTTTGAAACACGTCATATCAATCTCTTCTTGATATATTCTCTTCCTTGGAACAAACCTCGCACGCTCTCTGTTGACTCCATCCACTAGAATTGGTGTGTTACTTAGCTTCTTCCATAAGGTCGAACTACACTGAGACCGTCCTTCTTCAGCAGTTCCAAGTTAATTCGTTCTTTCTTTAACAAGGATCAATTCAATCTATATGATGAGTGTTTTTAGTCTGCTTATATGTTCGTCTTACCATGAGCTTTTACTCGATTACATTAGAAACTTGGAACATTTCCAGGGACGCCGTCCGAGCAGCACAGTAAAGATTTAGAGTCTCACAGGTCACAGGTATTATCCAAATTTATATATGTGGCTTTAGTTTGTAACAGCAATGAAAAACCATTGGGCGACTGAAGGCTGAACCTGACGTTTTGTTATGACCATTCCCCTTTCAAATGTATTGAACTAAGGAAAAAACGAGAAATTTTAATCTAATTAGTGAGTTACCTGCTGCTTAAAAATGGTCATTTGCAACTATAGTCTGAACAAACGAAGATATTTCAAAACATGAATAGATGAAAAGCAAACATTAAAGTATCTTATCTTATCACATAAATGGATCTTAGGGAAGAAGAGAACCTTTCACGTGATAATGTAAAATTGTATAACGATAAAAAATTGGACAACGATGGCCTATGAAATCTGTGATTGCTCAATAACATTCAAAAATTAAGATGCCTATCTGTGCTGAGGGGGGAAATGGAAACAAAAATTTAGATTACCCAGGACCTACATGACTAAAATGCATCTGTATTAGAATCCAGAACACAGGATTGCCAACTTCCACGGCTAAACTCGGACATATAATGTTTTCTCTATTTGCCTTCTTACAGAGACCCTATAGCAGATGCCTATAGCTCAACAACTAGGTTTCTCTTATGCCTTTGGACTGCACAGGTTCTTAAGGTCCTTATCCTTGACATACCATTCTGGTATTATTTTGGAAGCATGAGGATAAAGATCCTTGTACGCATTCTTGATAGTCCCTTCTGCAACTGTGGTTGCAATTGAGATATCTGCATACGCAATCTGTCAAACTATATATGCAAACTAGCATAGCCACCCAAGATTAAAAGCAACTGTGCAACCCCATATGAAGAATTCACTGCAATCAATAGCAGATGGAAAGACTAGAAATGCAAAAACTCCTATTTAAGCAATGCATGCATTTTCATAGAACATAGACTCTATTTGGTTCAAGATTGCACAAAGAGGAAGGTAAATGTCCAAACCTCGCAGGGGTTTCCTCATATCTGTAAGTTGAGTTATCATGTATATTATTGCTGCAGCAATTGATATAGGACTCCTCCTGCAAAAAGGGGAATAACTATTAAGGATCTAATCTACCAACCTTTTGTACATGATAAACCCTGTGGCCAGTGATAACACCCAATTCCTGGCTTCTGTTCCCTTTTAGCAATTGTTTGACTGGTTAGAATTCTAAGGGGTCATTCGTACAAGGATAAGGGAAAGTAATCCCAGGATAAAATGTGGAATTATTTTATCCTGCGTTCGGCTGAATTTTTTATCCCTGTATAAGCAATAACAAGATTGTTTATACCACAACTGCGGTATTAATTTTGTAGCACACTCTATGTAGGAATAACAATCTTGAGATCACTAATCTCGGGATAAAATAACAGAATGACGCAGTTGCCCATTTCCAATATTTCTCTCTCAAAGTTTTTAAAAGAGCCAGGGTCAAAATTGAATGTTTATCCAAGCTATAGTATTAAAAATGAAACAATTTTTTTATATTATACCCGCTATATCTCATTTTTAGTCCAAAGAACCAAACATCTACGAATAAAAGTATATCCACAAAATAACTAGATTATTATTTACTCCATGTACTACAATCTCCACATTGTAATTCACAACATAACTTGTTCCCAAACCAAATGACCCCTGAGAGAGCAAATTAAGTCTAGTTGAGAAATATCCACTAAAATTTCTTCAGCTAGACTTCATATGTTTCTCATTAAAATCAAACCAGTGTGGTTTGTCCAACCTTCTTCCTCGGAGGTTGTGGAGCGGGGAACACATTCAAGCCCAAGAAGTTGAACCAACTGACAAAAGTTCTTCACCCACTATACCCACTGATCCAACATCATTTTTTTCCTATAAATTCAGAACTTTTCTCAAAGTTCCAGAACAAAGTAATTGCCAAAATCAAATTTGCAGAAGGTTCACTCAATATGAAAGAAGAGCACTCAAGCCACCGCAAAAATCAAAGGGTTTCATCAGAGAGTTTTCATGCACATCGACAAACCAATGACTTTACCAGCCTCTGGATTATTCTGCAACCAAGACATGGACTCACCAGATTAAGAACGTAAATAAACATACACAACCAAAACTATGTACCTTATGTCAAACTCTTCCGACTTCTGGACAGTTTCTTGGACAACCTTAATTTCTTCATGGTTCATACCAAGGTTAGAACAAAAACGTCTCTGAAGATCAAAAATAGATAATGTCAGGATAGTATAAAGGCATATAAATATCAGATAAGTGGCACAACCCACAGTATTTAGTTCACTCACCAGATAGTCGCCAGCGTGTATAGTTCCCATCTCCATTGATTCTCCCATTTCAACCTTCAATTGTTTCACAATGAATTCTTTTGCTCGGCCAATATCCTTCTTACTTGCTCCATTGGCAATTGAGCATATTTCTAATCAACACCAAAAGTTTTAGAGTTCACACAGAGGACTAAACCGTTAATCTATATGATCAGTAACATTGCCACACCTTTTACAGTGCGGGGTTTGCCTTCTTGACGACATGCAATGTAGATACAAGCAGCTACCAAGGGATCAAGATTCCTGCCTCTGGTACACTTCTGATCTTCCAGCCTTTTATATATCTCACTTGCTCGATCCTACACAAGATCAAAAAAAACATACATCTTAAAAGAATAAGAGAGAGAAGACTTGGTGCTACCATATAGTGCAAAACAATTGCCCTAGCAACATAGTTCAGTATGGGCGAACAGAAGACTAATCCTAATAAGAGAAATAGCAATATCAAAATACTCCATGCGGATTTCAACCACAAAATGGAAAAAAGATTATATCAGAAGACATCCCCTGACATATCAAGGGAATAAGCCCGCAGCAATAAGGACTATCACTTTGGAGCTTCACACAATATACTTGGGCAGAGAAAACTAATGGTTTCTGTTTACCAAGGCAAATCGTGATGGATAAGATGCGGAAATTGGTCGTAATCTACATAGTTAACTCACAAGGTAGACAGAAGCACTAAGCAGAAGAAGACTCAAAACAAAAATAACACTTACAAGATTTAAGCACACAAATAAAATGAAGTGACGAAGATGCCAATGGAAAGAAAGTCAGACTGTCGTATGCTTTAACTTAAAAGGCACGAGAGAAGCCAGAAAGCAGTGAGATAACTATGGAAAAACCTCCAGAAAAGGGCAGAAGCACATAGTAGAGTAAGAGTCCTTATGACATGAATGTTAGCATGACCATATGAGGTCAGAAGCGGGGAACTAAATATGTCAAATCTTATATGATATTTAACAGGGTATATACAAAGATCTTTAAAAGATGACACTAAGAAAGTCAGTTTTACTTTCAGCACTCATAACAGATCCCATTTTGTCCCTATGACCAACGCAAATTCTCCAACTATTTTTCTTGTATGAAAAAAGAAACCTATCTGATATGCACAAGCAGGAGAATCGCATGAAACAAATCGCTCCGCTCAATCAGCCATTCAGAATCACAAAAATGACTTATTACTCAGAGAAAGTCATTTTTCAAAAAAAAATTAATACAGCCAACCGCAAACAAGCAACATGCATGCAATTCTGAATATTGCTGTCATTATCTTCTGTTGCAGATGCTACACTTCAACTTCTATGAATTGCCCATTGTTTAATCGAAGATGTGATGCATGAGTTACTACAGATGTTTAACAAACAATTCTGTACACGCAAGACCAAGTCACCAAATCTAAGGTTCGATGAATGTTATAAAAAGTGCATCCCTATAATGCTTCATCCATGGAACAACAAGACAAGAAGAAGAATTCATAACATGGCAGTTAGTCAAGGTTGGACAAACAAACCACTTTGGACAAACAAAGCGTGTGTCCAACTTTTAGTGTCAGCCCATATTGTCTAGTTCACTATATGTAGTCATTATCAGGAAAGTGAATGATTTCACATTTTTCATTCAAAGTGAAGCCCCCGCAGTGTGAGGAAAGTTTATAATCCTATTATGTGGGAAAGAAGCAGCAAACTAAGAAAGATGCAACACAAATCCTCAGAAACACTTTTATTGAAAATTAGTATTATTTCCAAAAATATTTCCATGTCTGATGCCCAATTAACTTAAAAGAGTACTAAAGAACATACCCTTATCGTAGAAACGAGGCTCAACCTGTAAAAAGGAGGAAAAAGCTCAGCTCAATCAATCGATATAAAATTGCCAACCTTACAAAAACTAGAACAAAGCATACAACATTAACACGCACAAAACTAGTTCAAACATTTAATGACTCCTAAAATCCCAATAATGTTTTCTACAAAGGCACAGACACAACTGGTCAGCATCATTATTCATGTCCTTCTAGCAATCTTAACAAATTATCTCCTAAACTAGGATTATCAATTCAAATACAGTTGTAACACAAAGCTAACATAAATGGCATCTCAAACAATTCGAGTAATTACAGCACCAAAACAATCAAATTGTGAATTTATGTGTCATCCACAAATGTTTTCCATCCAAAAAGCTTAATGGAGGAAGTCCAGTTTTATTAACCACACTAGTAAATTTGTCCGCGCTCTGCGCGGTCATGAAAAGAATTTCAATAAACTCATTGTTTAATACATGTGTATGACGTAAATAATCTAATACTAAAATTTTTAAACTCTAATAAGTATAGACTTTTCTGAATAATGAATGATATATATTTATTTTGGTATAATATTCCTCTCTGTACACAAATGTTGTAGGGATGAGAAAAGTAATTTTAGGAATGCACATGCCTCTTCTCACTTTTTATAATTCTCAAAGTTTCATCCCTAAGAAAAATCCAACAGTGTAACGTAAAATCAGGCCATATTATTTGTGATATGAATAATCTCAACAGTAGGAAAATGTTTCTTTTCTTGGTATAAGTTGGAACCCTCCTAGAAGGAAAAGAACACTACACGGTTGAAATGTGAACCACATGCAAGTCAGGCAATGGGCAAATAACAGTTATTCAGATTGAGTTAAATTTTTTGAAAATTATTTTGAACTAATACAAGCTACAAGATAGTGCATAATTACCAATATCTCTAGTAAGTTCCACTCAAATTCATAAGCAAAGCCATTTAATTTTACATCTTTGAGTAGAAGAAATCAAAATGTAGTTGTTAATTAATTCAACATTTAAAATGTATTGTTAATACTCTGTTACTGCAAGAAGTTGAAGAAGTTCGCAAAACACGAGTTTGTTTCTTCAACTTACTGAAAGAAGTCTTTTTTCAAGCAAGATTTAGCCATTCTACAAATGAAGATATGCATGTTTCTTCAGCTTATTGTAACCTGGTACAGTCCTTGTCTCGTGGATATGTGCAATAGACGAACGCAAAGATAAAATATTGAGAGTAACATAAGCAGCAAAAATACTTTGCAACAATTATCCAAAAAACAAAAAAGACATCAAAAGTTCAAATTATAGCTAAAATATTTGCTAATCAATAGATAATCTACTAAAGTAAATTTGCTAACCATAATTTTTTGTATATTACTTACATAAAGAAATAATCAGCTAAAGAATTTTGAAAGAGAAGTGAATTCTTTATTTTTATAATTTTCAAATACAATAGGCAATTATAAAACTTCAGAAGCCTATTGCACCACTATGTATTGTAAGCAACCTGAAGAATGGACACAATTATTTTGTTTGTGGGTCTAATCCCTGCCATGCTAAGGTTTTTCGACATATATATGAAAATATTGGACTACATACATGTCAACATGCTTTCACTGGGTACAAGAAGCAAAGAAGAATCCTAGTAATTACTTATCTACCAATCTACACAATTGCATCATCTTTTTTTTTTTTTTTTTGGTTTTTCCACCGCAGAGAAATCCAAAAGAAATTATGGAATTACTTACGTCAAACTGATAAGTTAATTACTTGCGATTCCTTCAAATCTTCAAACCGTCTAAATGAAGTACTCCAATTCTTCTATTCTTTATAAGATATGGCCAGTAATGAAATCTTCATATATGTAGGTAATTAGTACCTCTCAAAATAATTTCAAACAATAATATCCCATCACAACTTAAAGCCTTACCATCTCAATAGCCTACTATGCCAATCCGGTGTTATAAGCCAAAAAAAAAAAACTGTTGCACGAGATGGGAAAAAAGAATGAGGAAAAATAGTTGTTGAGATGAAGACTGCTAGATTTAATAGTTATATATATAAACCATAACTGATATTACAATTTGAACTGTATCTTGTCCCTTGGGTAAGATCCTTTCCTATTGCCTTCTTATCGAAAACGTCATAGCTACATATTATGTGTTGTATACTGCTCTTGCATCGCTGATATGAATTGATAGAAGGCTTTTACCAGAGCATACTCCACAATAGAATCACTTGGTTTCACATACAAGGCAAGTTGTGACTGCATTG
Organism: Nicotiana glauca; assembly: GCA_026770625.1. Taxonomy (NCBI): domain Eukaryota; kingdom Viridiplantae; phylum Streptophyta; class Magnoliopsida; order Solanales; family Solanaceae; genus Nicotiana; species Nicotiana glauca. The sequence goes on from MU774446.1 coordinate 27,587, forward strand.
GAGTGTCTAATGCAACCCAAAAAAAGGGTTGTTTGCAGGAAAGCAATGACTCATCCTCCAAAATTCAGCAACACAAATATTAATAAGGATTATATTTGAGTCTTGGATGATAAATGTAGTGTCGGTTACAAAAGGAATTAACGGTGACTACCGTTTTAATTTCCATACAATTAATTGGTGAACTTTTTTTCAGTTATTAGATTAGATAATTAACTAAACGAATTCATTACTTCAAATGGCTGGGAAAAATAGAGAAAACCCCATAAAAAGAAGAAAATAGATAAATAGGTTTCTAGGCTTTAGAGAGTGCCACATTACTTTTTTCATTCCCAACTTTATATTTATATATAGATATAGATTCTAACATGTGCAATTTTATTACCAGATTCTCTAAGATAAACCTATTTGATCCCAATAGCCAACATCACACAAGCCTTGAAGTCCGATCAAGGATAAAATTAGCCATGGGTTCTGACTCAAACTCTATATATGCGTGAACCACTAGATTAAATGAAAAATAGATTCTGAACCCAGTAAATCAAATGGGATGTGGTAAAATCCCGAACTCGAACCCATAAAGTTCAAATCCTGATCCGTCTTAGATAAAGAATAAGCTCTTTTCATCTTCCAACCTACGACTACTACACCTCAATCCAGAACTAGTTGGATTAAGCTGCATATATCCTCCATATCCAATCCGATTCAAGCTCAATTTGTTTAAAAAATAATTAATTATAAAAAATTCTTGAATTCATTCTTGTTTCTAGTTTCTACACAAACATAAAAATATCAAGTACATAACCTAACTTAAGCGCAACAATACGACTAAGTCTTCATAAAGGCTGCTTCAGTCCTAACCAAGTTGGGGTCATAAAGCTTCAGTCCTAACCATGTTACTTCATATTAGCTCATCTCAGGCCAATAATATACAAAGTAAAATAAAATTATTATTATAATAATAAGCATTAGGGTTTCACCAACAAGATAAATAAAAGCAACAGGTAATTAACAGACCTATCAGCCATAGTAGCAATGGCCTTAAAAGCTATAACAATGGCTCTATCAGGATCACCGCCTCGATTCTGCAACCGAGCAAGCGAACCATCCCCATTACTACCATTAGGCCCTTTAGAAATAACAGTTGAAAGGCCCGCATCGCCAAGTAACGGGTTAACAGGTCCACCAACACGATTCGGGTCATGATCACCGGACTCATCGGCAAAAGTACGCCACTCAGATGTCTCATCGATTGAACGGGATTCCAATACCAGCCCACACTCCGAGCAAACCGTATCGCCGGCGGCGTGGTCGAATACTACCTCGGTGTTCCGTTTGCAGTCCGAACAATATGTATCCATTTTGATAAAACAGTTTTGACCCGATTCGATCCAATTATAGGTCCGATGACGATGAACGGAAGACAGGTAACGGAGAGAGAGAAGTTACAAATTACTATGCTTTTGGGTTCTCTCTCTCCAAAATTGAGCTGATAACGGAGAGGTAAAGAAAATAGAAGGGTCAAAGGGGTATTTATAGAACTGAATTCAGAATGCGGGTCGGTAGAAGTGTCTTCGGTAGGGTCCACTACCTTATTTTTCTAACAAAAAAGAGACCGGAGAAAATATCTATTGTACCTCTCTGTGGTATATTTGGTGGGCGTTTGGACGAGTTTTTTATTTTGACCAATATTGTGCTTTTATCTTATGTTAAGTTTATTTTGGTACCTTAAATATAACTCTAATTATATTTAGTTCTTTAAGTATATTAATGTGGAATATCTTTAGTCTTACTAATATAATATGGTCAAAAACTAACAGTATTACTCAACTCTGATTCGTGAAACAAATCTCTTACTCTGAAGCAAAATGTTTCCTCTACTTTTATTGGATAACAAAGATTATCCATGCGCAGGTTTGTAAATTAGTCGATTTTCTTACGTAGTTCTTTTCTATATCATGTTGCTCCGGCATTTGACCCTCATGTCATCCAAGACATAAGAGGCAATAGCTTTCTTTCATTACTTTTGTATTTATGCCTTTTTTCAAATATTTGATTGAATTGGAGAATTGATGCGACGGCCCTACATTGGTGTTATTATTATGTTATACATCTATAGCATTATTGTCCTTGTGGAGAAAAATGCCATTATAATTTGCTATAAAGGAAGATGCTTTTCACGACAACTTTCTTGCGTAGGAAAATATTTTAGATTTTTTGGATGTAAAAAGCCATATTTTTCCAGTATAAAAAAGTGGTCAATCGTGTTAAATGTTAGATCGATAAAGAGTTGGGATAAATGTAAAAAATTTCAATTAATCGAATTGAAGATTTCTGTTTGAAAAATAGAGTTGCTTTCATATCTTCAACTGCAATTCATGGCTCTCTTTCTTCATCTTCTTATGAAAAACATCCAAAGGTACCCATTATATATTTCTCTCAAAATAACAACTTTTGCAATTAAATCTTTAATTTTTATGAAGATCAGATAATTTTATCATCTGGGTTTTATTTTTTTAAAATTTTGTTTTGGTTATCAAAGTTTCAATATTTGCACTTAAAAGTGTAAATGTGATGAACATCAAGAATTTTATTATTTGATTTATTATTATTATTTTTTCCTAGGTCTCATATGCCGATTTTTTACAGTGTCATAAATGGGTAATGCTCAGCAAATATATTTGCATCAAACTTCATTGAAAGCATTGAAGTTTACTGTGAGGTATTGGGCTATAAAGTCATTAGTTCCATTAGCAGCAACTATCAGTAAGCTATTAGCCTTACTTATATTTGGATTTTTTAAATTTTTACTAGACACCTATTTTTCTAATACATGTAAATAGGCTAATAGCTATATGCTATACTCACTGTAATTATATCATCCTTAGAGTTTGTTCGTAAGAATCACATTCACAAAAATGTACAAACTGTTCAGGTAAAAATAGTGACTATTATACCTTTCTTCGTATGATAGTTAAGTTCTCTAATCTGGTTTTATAGTTAAGTTGTGAATATTGGTTGCTGCTGAAAAAGTTGTTTATAGATCTACTTTGATTCCAGCCATTAATGTTAGCAGTTGCTGCAATTTTTACTGCGTAATGCACTCTCGGAGTGACTATGGAGTAGAAGAAAATCGACTTGGGTAGCTTCTGTTGTTGGACTATACAAACAAGATATAGTAAGCAAGATGATAAAATAATTGCAAAGTTATGGCAGGAAGAGAGCATTAGTTATCCATTTTGAAGGTTTTTAATAAAAGAGTCCTCTTGGTAAGTTTTTTTTCTTGTTGTATTGTGTATATAAGCTTGCACTTGGCTTTATCAATCATGCAATGTGAATGGACAGGCCTGGACTAGTCCTTAATGTTACACCTGAAAAGATTAAAAAATTCTCATTTGTTAATGTTACACCTCATTGTGGTTGCTAAAGTTTGCTTCTTTTTCATTTGTTACTTACAAAACCTGACACATAAATTTTTTGAAAAGATGAACACTCTCAAGAACATCTTAGTTGTTGTTGCCTTTTGACTCTAAAATAAGAAAAAAGAAGAATCATTAGGTTTCTGATCATAAAATACAATAATAAATATTCGTGTTTAATTGCAGTTGATTTTGGTATAAGTGAAATTCTGCATAACGATAATAGGGTTATCATCTTCGCTTATGCTTTCCCAACTAATTGTAATGAAATCATGGCTGCAACATCAAAGGCTTTACAATGAGGTGTGAACTGGTACTTCGACGATGGTTCCAAAAATCTCAAAAGGAAAATTGTATCTCCTACAATTAAAAATATGATGGTGGGTATTTCTCCTACCAACTACAAGATACTCAAGATGATTGGGTACTCAATTCTATGGAAGGATCTCATGTTTTTGTTGTGTAATCAAAGCGCTAACCAAATATTTTGCATACTTGACTTAATTATTTGCAGTTATTTAATTTTTTATTTGATTTTTTTTTCTTTTCTAAATTATCATTGAGAATTATTGTTACTTAAATATTGTCACGACCCGGATTTTTCGCCATCGGGGATCGTGATGGCGCCTACTAATGGAAGCTAGGCAAGCCAACTCTTACTTATCTATCCATTTTTACAACTCTCATTTTCAAACATTTAACAATAATATTATGATTACAGCGGAATAATTTAATTAAGCGGAAGACTTAGTAAACATTACTACATGCGATACCGAAATCCAAACATAAATCACTGCCCAAGAACCGGTGTCACAATACTCACGAACTTCTAAGAATACTACACATAAACGTCTGAAAGAAATATAAAATTATTTGTCTCGAATACATGAGATAACAGACTGAAAAGTAAAGATAGAGGAGACAACGGGTCCTGCGGACGCCTGCAAGGCTACCTCGATGTCTCGGTGGTCGGAATACCAACACTCGCACTACTATTGTTGCTGCTGTCCGAAACCTGTATCTGCGCAAAAAGAGCGCAGAGTGTAGCATCAGCACAACCGACCCTATATGCTGGTAAGTGTCTGGCCTATCCCGGCGAAGTAGTGACAAGGCTAGGACCAGACACCCACATAAACCTGTGCAGTTCAAAATATATATACAACAAGAAATGACAGGAAATAACATGTAATATTTGGGAAGGGGAAAAACATACTCTGGGTGACAACAAAATATTGTATCAGAAATAAACGAGTAATGGAATTAAAAATCACTTTCAAGTTCAACTCATCTTGTTGCAGGCGTGCAACCCGATCCCATTTCATTCTTTATCTTGTGGTAGGCGTACCACCCGCTCCCACTTCAATTCATATCTTGTAGTAGGCGTACCACCCACTCCCATTTCAATTCATATCTTGTGATAGGCGTACCACCCGCTCCCATTTCAATATAATCTGTGGTAGGCGTACCACTCGCTCCCATTTCAATTCATATCTTGTGGTAGGCATACCACCCGCTCCCATTTCAATATAATATGTGGTAGGCGTGCCACTCGCTCCCATTTCATTATCAATACAGTGCACAATATGTCACCGGCAACTATGGCCAAAAACTACAATCAATATGTGTTAGTGTTGCGGCGTGCACCCCGACCCTTCCGATATATCACCGGCATCTATGGCCAATAACAGAAATCCATATATTTTATTAGTGATGCGGCGTGCATCCCGACCCTCCCGATATGTCACCGGCATCTATGGCCAATAACAATAATCATGCAATATATTA